>BQNB010073921.1:0-31961 GCA_026074375.1 Tanacetum coccineum
TTGCCTTATGAAGGAAATCTGTTAAATCATCTTGTTAACTCGCCTTGTTAAATTGCCTTGTTAGCTTACCTTGTTAAATCGCCTTGTTAACTCGCCTTGTTAACTCGCCTTGTTAAATCGCCTTGTTAACTCGTTTTGTTAACTCGCCTTGTTAAATTGCCTTCACTACTAAATCGCCTTCACTGCTAAATCGCCTTCCCTGCTAACTTGCCTTCACTGCTAAATCACCTTCTACTGGATGAAACTCGACTTTTTTAAAACCCAAAAACACTCACTTTGGATTGTTTTTACCCAAAATTTCTTGTACTTCTTACTTATCTAAGACTAGGAGAACCTAAAAAATTCAAACTTTAACGTTTTTAAGACAAAAAATTCGAAATCAAGATTCAAGTACAAAAACCCTTTTTTCTAACCAACGACCTTAAAAAGATCAAGCTTTGATATTTTTCCAAGGATTTTCTTGTACAACTAGCCTCTACAATGATCAAATAACGAGAAAGTTGCAAGCTTTATGGTGTTTGAACACACAAAAGTGAATCCCACTTTTGTATATGATTCGAACCAAAGAAAAAAACAAGAACAATAATCACTAATCACTCCCTGGCTCTTGATACCACATGTCATATGATATCAAAACACCTTATTCGGGGGGTCTTGGTTGATCAAAGAAGAGAAGATGGAACATCTTTTCTAGTAAGAGAAAGTAGAGAGAGGGATGAACTATGTGTTTATTAGAAAGAGAGAAAATTACATAATGATTCAACCAACCCCTTATAGGGAGTCATGAGGGGTATTTATAGCCTAACACAAAGCTATCTATACCTTGTTTACAATAATAGTCCCTGCGTATAGCAGTTGGTCTATAGCTAGTCCAATTCACGTGTAAGATGTCAACTTCACTAAAATAGTAAGGCTAACACTTGAGAGTAGCAAGAGCTTCAATAGAGTGATCTATTTTCTTTAACTCAGACACATCCTTTTCCAATTTTGCAACTCTTAGCTGAACAGCAGAGAGTGCATCGGATTCAGGGACAACAATGGTGATGGTTGGAGCATCGGTTGTGATTGGTGGTGTAGGGATTGGTGTTGTTGTTTGGTGAGGTACAGGTGGTATGTTGGAGACAGATGAAAGGGATAGAAGATTTGTTGAAGGAGCTACTAAAGGAGTTTCAGGTATAGGTGTGGTGACTACGGGCTCAGAAATCACTGAAATATGTATAGTAAGCACGTATAGAGACTAGATATGTGGAACTTCATATTGGATTTTAATATCCAATAAAGAGTTAATCTCAGCATCTGTGGTGTCCTTAACAGTACTAACTAAAGAGGTATCAGATGAAACTTTAAGAAATTGATCACCAAAACCTGAAGATACCGATAAGCTGGAGCTTGTTGGAGGAAGTTCAGCTTTCTTGGCATCATCCTTTACTTCTTTAGTCTTTTTAGCATTCGTCTTTGCCGCATCAGTATTTTCTTCATCACCGTTCCCATATTCTTCAACTTCAGCATTTGTCATCTCTTCATCCTCATCGTCATTAACTTGTTCAACACTGTGTTCAAAATCATCATCAGTTTCTTCACCATCAGTCATTTCAAGATTGATACTTTTATCATCATCAGTATCATCTTTCTTCTCTTCATCTTCATCGGAATCTATCCAGTCAAATTCTTCATCATCACCTTGATCTTCTTCCGAGTATTTACTTTCTTGTTCAGATCCCCACTCAAGAATAACATTTTCTTCAGATGTAACCTTTTCCTCATCTGGAACCCCTGGTTTAGTACCAGTTCCTTCACTTGAGGTTGTAGAGACGATTGTGGACTCATCGAGAACCCCTGGTATGCTACCAGTTCCTTCACTTAAGCCTCCAGTACCTGGTTGTCTTCTGCTGGTTTTCTTGCTTTCTTTTAATGCTTGCATAGTATATGCAGCTTCTTGTTCTTCAGTAGTCAGAGATTGAACACCCTTGAGCTTTTAAGAAGGATCAGAAGACACTTTCTTTGACACCCGAGAAGTATCTCTGAAGGCAATACCTGATGGTCTTCTTCTAGCAGGCTCGAGGACAGACTCAGTCACAATCCTTGCATGAGTAGCATGGACTTGCCTAGCGGCTTCCTCTTCTGCAGCTTCAGTTAAGCTGATAGATTTACCTAATTCTAAAGTGACATCTGGATCAGGAATTATGTTGTTAGTTGCAGAAATTATGACTTTCTTCTTGACCACTCTTCTACTAGCAGTTCTCTTTTTGGCTGGTTCAGAGTCAGACTCTTTAGACACATCGACATCTGCCACAGGGTATCTGTAGTCTTCTTCCCTTGTGAACCTTTGCCTCTGCTCTTCTTGGGAGGAATTTGACCAGTTGAGTATTTGAGGAATATTTGACAAGATTTTGATCGTTTGATTGCATCATTCAGCATCATATCAGGAATAGGTAGTCCATATTCCTGATAGTCTTCTCTAATTCTTACAAACTTAAGTCTTCTTACAATACCATCATCTTTGATTATATGATAATGTTGAAACCTGAGGTTGGAGAGAGACTTGTGTTGTGAGAGGAAGTGATTGATGATGACTTTGGTGAATCGGGGGAATGGCATAGTTTTACGTCTTGATTTTCGCTCCTTCCCGTGATCAATCTGGAAAGCAAAGTCTTCCCAAATCAGCTCAGGATAGTCAACATTTTCTCTATAGAACATGCCTCATAATATGTTAATTCTGGATTTTCTTAGTAGGTCATTGCTTGCAGTCTTACCAGAGAGACACTTGTTGATAATTATTGCCAGAGTTCTCCATGGCTGATGCATGTGATCCACATACATGTTGGTATACTTGTGTAGTGGACCTTTGTAGCCAAGTTCAATAAGGAAAGTGAGGGTAGCATCATCATCTTGTACCTCAGTAAATTCTTTACCTTTAACTCTTGGACAGATTTCCAGAATCTTTCTAAAGACTTCAGCATCGACAACGTACTTCTTGTTGGCCAAAAAGAATTCATAAGATTTTGAGTCTTTAACCTTCTTGATAGTATACCAGAAGTGCTGCATAAAATTTTAGGAACTTCTGCAGTGATAGTGAATGCCTTGAAGCACGTGAAGTTCTTGATCGCATCAATGACAACTTTAAATGTCTCTTCTTTCTGTTGCACAGTGGTTTCCAGTCTAACATTAGTATAGCTTATCTTGACCCTTTCTATAGATGGAACCCATTTCTCATCATGAGCAACAACTTGTTGAGTTTCTTGTGGATTCATGATTCTGCTTAAGAATTAACCAATACAGTTTATATACACAATAGATATATTTTACTGATTAATTTGGTTATCCTTGATGATATGATTGATTTAGAACTATGCTAGGATTAGGTTTCATGCATTACTACACTTTAAGAATAAGTCAAATAAGGTCAATAGTCAAAGTCAACTTTAAAAAATCAACAAGATATTTCCAAGGGAGCTTAGGACACACATTCAATCAGAGAGCAAGTAATGAACATTCAAGCATAGCACATTATGAAACATGACACTATAAAAAAAGTATTACATAAATTTTAAAAAATTTGGGCAGAGTTTCTTTTTGTAATTTGTCATATTTCACTTAAAATATGTACCTGTACATGTTTCACTTCTAACATGTTTCGCTCAGACAAGGTGAGACATGTTTCGCTCAAACATGTTTCGCTCAAACATGTTTCGCTCAGAATAAGACAAACATGTTTCGCTCAGAATAAGTGGAACATGTTTCGCTTGAAAACATGTTTCGCTTCGTTCAGGCCAAACATGTCTCACTTCATTCAACCAAACATGTTTTACTTCATTCAACCTAACATGTTTCGCTACATTCAAAAATACTTAACTCAGGTTTTACCAATTAAAAACCTATAAGCACTTCTAACAATCATCAAAAATACAATAATAGCATCACAGAAACATTTATCACATGATTTAAACAACATTTCATGCTTATCAAACTTCGAGCACACATAGGAGAGAAACACATGGCAAATGTGACAATGACCATTTAAAGGACATATAATAAGCACTAAAGGGTCTATATCAGTTTACAAACACATTTCACACCCTATGAGCAAACTTATTGCCATTCTTTTTATACTAACGCCCTAAATTCAAACTTTTCCATGTAAAGAGCATTTAGGAGGCACAAGCATGTTCTAATAGCACAAGGACACTTATAAGAAGCTACTTAACACAAACCTACATCAAATCTACCACAGACTCATGTTTAGCTTTATTAATAAACACAAAAATCAAAATATCTCACGTATACGTTTGAGATACCAAAACTGTTTCAAACGCACCTTAATCGCACCCTAACGATCAAAACCCCTCAACTAATTAGACAAAAACCTCAACTTTTCACTTATGAACCCTAATTCGTTTTTATTGATCAAGAGTGCAAAAAGGAGATTTAAGCTAATTCGATTTACCTAGATGGTGAGGAATGAACTATGAACGAGTAGATGAGAATCTTTTTCCTTAAAACCAAGTTTGAATTTTCGATTATGATGGAAGCGAAATGTGTAGAGAGAGTTTGTGAGAGTTTGAAAGTGTGAGGATATACGATTACATAGATTATACCTATTTACACGAATACCCTGACGATTTCCACTCGTTAAGAAATAGAGTCCACTAAGCATATCTTGAGTTGGTGCAGAAATGGGATCTCCAATAGTTGGAGACAAAAGATTCATATGAGAAAACATAAGTAAACGTGCCTCTGCTTAAGATAAAGGCTGGAGCGAAATGTGTTAGAGATATTATAATGGGCCATGTTTTAAAGAATGACACAAATGGTCCTTGTTCTTTATTACTTCTTTTATTTCCATTTAAACTTAGTTTTAGTATTAACCAAGTTATAGAAGTGACATATTTAGCCCCTTAAGTTTATAACTAGAATTCTAAGACCTATATTTTGCCTTTTAGTCCCTAAAAGTTAGATTCAATAAAATTTTAAGCCTAATTGAGTTACAAATACATTAACTCTCCTTTTATTGATAATCCATTATTGATAAACACTTTTTTCATTTATTCCGTGATGCCATTTTAAAAGATCCTTTTTGAAAGAATTTGACTATTTCTCCCCCTCAAATAATGTCCCGTTTTCTATTTAAAGAGCTGTAGACATTGTTTGAGTGATAGAAAATTCTTTGAAATTTTTTTAGATGAGAAACTGATATGTCTAATTATTTTTCAAAAAACAACACCGATAAAAACAATATTTCTCTCGTTTTACATAAATAAATGCACTGACACGTACACCTATTTGATTAGGAAGCACGAGTTGTGTTGCAAAGTAAACACAAGCCTTTGAATAAATATGAAGTATTTAATTCTCGAGAAAAATTCATTTCCCGTTGTGAGGTCAAGTTTTCTTTTTGTCGAAAACTTGCCTTTAAATTGAAGACCGGGTTGCTATCTGAAATAATAGCAAGCCATTTGACATGTTTTGAAAACTATTTGAAATTCTCCTCGAACTTCATTTACAGCCTCGTATCATTATTAAATGACATTTCTAAGGCCGTAAATGTTATTGATTTTCAGAAGACATGTCAAGAACACCATATTTTTATATTTTTTGATTTTTTAATTTTGTATTTTCTTTTTATGATTTTATATTTTTCTATTTTCTTTTTGAAAGATTTATATAAAAGGAAAGATCTTTTTTTGTTTTTCTGATTTTCTTATATACATATGATACAGATGATATGTGAAGAGAGTACCACCATTACTCTTCCTCTTCGTCTACCAGCTTTTTCAGAGTCTCCGGGGACACGCTTTGCATTCCAAGCTTTTTGATGAGAAATTCCAGTCGTTCTCGTGCTAAAGGCTTGGTGAAGATGTCTGCCAGTTGATACCCTGTTCTGACAAAATACAACTCAACCACCCCGTTCTCCACTTACTCCTTGATAAAGGGATGTCTGATGTCTATGTGCTTGGATCGGGAGTGTTGGACGTTGTTGCAACATAAAGCAATGGCACTTTTGTTATCGCAGTACAGAGGTATCTTGTTGAACACAAGGCCATAGTTAGTTAATTATGATCGCATCTGATGTGTCGCTGTGTAGGTGTTATTTATGTATCAAGTTTTACTATTTATTTTATGCTGACTATACCTAAAAACAACACTCTAATGGGTAGTGTACCCGGTCAATTGTAGTTTCGTTAGTAAGTAGGGTATCGATCACTAAGAACGAGAGCGTTAATTCCTAATTCTATCAGTTTTTTAGTTATCTAAGTTATACCTAAAACTAATGTAAAAGGGGGGTTTCAGTCTGAGAGACTGGCACGGTTTTGTGTATCTAACCTAAGATTTTGATGACAAGTAAAGCAATAAACACTTACAAGAAGACAAACAAACGATAAAGGAGCGGTCAAACACTAATGTAAGGAAAACGTATCAACCATGAATAATTCGATAAAACACAGGTTTGTTTAATAGTGCAATGATTGACTTATCTCAAAGGGCATATCATTCCTAGACTTAGGCGGTACTTCTTCCTAAGACCTAGATACGCTAATTCTGTCACAATTAGACGCATCCGCTTACAGCTTCCTTATGTTGATTATAATCTATCTTAGGATCTAAGTAATGGTGCTCTTACTAAACCCTAGCTCATCGAGACTTTACCCACTTACTGCTTAACGGCTCTTTATATACTAGTAGTCTACTGTCCGCGTCCTTATCAATAGAATAAGAACGTACTCGTTGATACCAAGGTCACGTTATGGCTCAACTAAGCTCCCTAAACTAAAGGCAAGGATAGGTTAATATTTGTGATCCTATGATTCTAGATATCTAAATTGCAATATGGAGAGGTATCCCGTACTCTTAGCCTACGCCCAAACAACACCAAAGTTGCAACGCATTAAATATGTAGGACTAGACCCAGTTGAATGTAGCACCCCCATTTTTACAATATAGCAACGGAAGCTAATTTGGGGTATTACTTCATAGTACAACAGTCGCAATCATAGAAAATGACTCAAAAGAGACGTTTTTAAAAGATACGTTATCATTCATTTAAAATCAGAGTTTTACAAAGGTAAGTCCCAAAATCTAGAAACATAAAATGTGAATGATAACAAGTTTTAGCCATCTTCAGGTCCATGCCACTCCATGCCATAAGTTGCTCAATTACCTGAGATAAACATGCATAAAAAGGGTCAACACGATGGTTGAGTGAAATTCATAAGTTTGAAATGTAATAGTAGAATACAGGTTATCATAATGGAAATATTTGCATTGCAGGGACAATTATTATGGAAAACAATATTGTCATGAAGAACAGTTGAATGCAAGTTTAATGGTAAGTGGGTTACGTTGTTATACACCCGTTATTGGTAATAATTGCAACGAATACAATTATCATGGAAAAATGGTAACATTATTATTGCACCTAAGCTCATGACATCAATACGTTAACAGGGAAGATCACCGTAGTGATATTGGTTAGGGACAGATGTCCCCGTGGAAAAGGTAACTTGCCAAGGTTACCCATTAGGTCAAATATAGTGCGTTTGGCTACCCCATGAATGGGTATACAAACGGGAGCCGTCACCCCCAATAGATCTATTCACAATATTCGCGCTCACTCGCAATGCAAGTAATTAATGATTCATGATATGGAAATAATGGCACTGGAAGCTACTTAGGCAATAATATATCTGGATAGCATACAGTTGGAAAAACACTTGCATTCATGGTTTATATCAGGTATCACAGGTTTATAAAGTTTTCAAAAGATTGAAATGTAGGGTTATGAATTCATTAAGTCTTTGAAAAGTAATCACATTGTTATAAGATAAACGAGTATGTAAAAGAGTATGTAACACGCATGTATCCCCCTCGCGGGTTTATGAAAACATTAAAGAGATTGAAAAGCGAGGCTATGAACTCACCTTAATAGGGAAATCTGATTAACGACAAAAGTATATCAAAGGAAAGGCGTCTGTATGGTAGTACGATGTTATCTACTCGTGCAGAAAGTATATCAACTTGAAAGGAAGCAACTTCGTCACGTAACCTGGGATAATATATCGAGTCTTAGGAAGATTGTACTCTAGAACTTTGATTCTAAGAGTTTAATATTGTTATAAGTTTGATTGGAGAGTTTGGAATTATTGTATCACCGTTCGGGCCATCATAATTCAGAAGTCATTCAGTAAACATTTGAGGAGCTAGGGCACTTTAAATCGTAAACCCAACAACTCAGTCAGAACGTAATACCAAGATAAAACCCCTTAATAGCTCGCGCTCTCGCATCCCACCCGTAGTATTGCCTGACTGCGACTTATAATTGGTGCTTTTAGGTTTTGCTCGCGATAACTGAAACGATAAGCACGTTAAGCGTTAATTAAAGTTATGTCTTATAATGTTTTGAATGTATTTTTATACTTTTTCAAAATGTTACATTTTAGACCTTTAAGAATGAAAAATGGCAAAATATACCCTGTTATGAAGAACATTATTGTCATAGTGAACAGTATTATCACCCTAAACTCATGAATCACATAAAGAGATAAAGAGATATTAAAGAGATATTGGGAGATACTACCCAAAGAGACATTGGGAGATATTACCCAAAGAGATATTGGGAGATATTACCCAAAGAGATACTGGGAGATATTACCCAAAGAGATACTAAAGAGATATTGGGAGATACTACCCAAATAGATATTTCCATGTACCTAGGCAATAATATATCAGGATAGCATATAGTTTAGCATAACACTTGCATTCATGATTTTATAGTAGGTGTCACGGGTTTATAAGATATGTGAGATTATGAATTCATTAAGTCTTTGAAAAGTAATCACATTGTTATAAGATAAATGAGTATGTAAAAGAGTTTGTAACAAGCATGTATCCCCCTCGCGGGTTTATAAAACATGTAAATAAGTAAAGGCGAGGTTATGAACTTCACCTGATATGTAGATGTAATAAATATGCCAAAATGAAAGCTGACGACCTTATCACAATCTTAACCAGGGAAGGTTGATATAGCAAAATGATAATAAACAGCCACGTCATGCAACCTGAGTAAATATGTTGAGTCTTAGGAAGATTGTACTTTAGAACTTTAGTTTTAAGAGTTATGAGTTTGATTGAAGAGTTTGGAATTATTGTATCACCGTTCGGGCCATCATAATTCAGAAGTCATTCAGTAAACGTTTGAGGAGCTAGGGCACTTTAAATCATAAACCCAACAACTCAGTCAGAACGTAATACCAAGATGAAACCTCTTAATATGAAGCTCCCTAATCGGTTTTAAGCGTTTTATTTAATATCTGGAAATGTTAAGCATATCAAGCATTTATTAAATTTATGTCTGGTAATGTTTTGAATTTTTTTTTATACTTTTTCAAAATGTTATATTTTAGACCTTGAGGTTTAGAAAATTGCAAGTAGACCCCTAGGGTTTGCATTTTTATGACTTTGGTCTTTCAACTTTGAAAGATATACCAAGTAAACCTTAGACTTTGAAAAGTGACATAATAGACCCCTATAGTTATAACTTTGATAAAATGACACATTTAGTCCTTTTAGTTATAAATTTCTAAAATTTACGAATATACCTTGCATAAAAAAACGTACAGTTTTATATTCTAAAATCCATTATTAATGATATTTTTCAATTGAAAAGTATTTACAGGTTATAGCTTATTAAATATAAGCTAATATATGATGATTTAACTTAAGAAAGTTTAAAAATAATGATTCGTTAAGCTAGGAAGCAAAGCGGGTCAAATTAGGGTTTCAAAATGAAAACGCGCGGGTTTTAAGTTCAAATTCTTTCAATAATCAATAAAGTGGTTATGTTAACATTAGTTAAGCATGTTAGACTAGATTATAACAATATTTAACCATTATGACATTTAGTTTTAAGAAAAACGTGAAATTAGGGTTTCGGGTGTACGGTTTTGGATCAAAATGGAAAATGAGCATGAATTGAGTTATAAAACTTAACAGACTATATTAGGATCATATGAACATTATAAGGGTGTAGTAGCAGGTACGAAGTTGATAGAATATGGGTTTGAGCTTATAGCTTGGAAATGGGTCGAAATCGGGACTTTTAGCTTCGTACGCCTAGAATAACGACTCTGGGGCTTCTTTTCTTGATTTATTTTTCTTCACTTATGTTTCTTGGGAGAGGTGGGGAGACTTCTTAGGACCTCTTAGGAACTTATTTGAGCAAAGGATTGCTGCTATGATGGGTTATAGAGGAGGAAGTGGAGGATGAGTTAGAATGAAGGGTTTACCCTCCTATTTATACTTGAATTCAACCAAGGAGGTTAAGGAAGCTTAAACACCAGGCCTTGGATTGTGGGTAGCCTAAGGGTTTATGTGAGAAGGCTATGAGATGAATCATGTAATCTAGAATGCAAGGTGGAAGGTGATGGAGGTGATTTGTTGTATGGTGGTGATGAAATGGTGGTGTTGGTTGTTTTATAGCCAAGGGTTTTTACTTGGTGACCAAGATGGGTGATGGAGCTACTTGTGGAGATGTCATGGAGGTGCTAGCGTGAGGGTGTGATGATATCATGGTGGTTCTAGACGTTTTAGGGGTGTTTGGTTTGATTTATACATGGCTGTTTTTGGACAGCCAGCATTGGTCTCGGTAATTTGGTTGCCATTTACAAACCGTAACTCCGATGAAGCTCAAACCACCGAGAATTGTTAGATATTTGAGTCCTCTACAACGTTTAGTTTTATATATTTGAGGGTTACTATACAAAAATTTAGAGATAATAGCTATTTACTACAGGTGTGCAGAATCTGCGCACCTTTGCCATTTCGGTTATAACTAATTCATCCGACGTCGAATCGGGTTGATTCCACCGGCAAAATGATCACAAGACATAGGGCTACAATCTAGTGTCTTCATTTAATACCCAGAATCTATTGATTTGCCCAGATCCTATGTTTGATAGACTGATCCGATTCTGAACTAGGGCCTAGTTTTTTGGTTTTAAGGGTTTAGAACTAGAATAGGGTTTGTTTAGGGTTTCTAGGATTTAATTCATGTATAATGATGTTATAATGATAAAATAGGATTTGTAATGTTGTAAATTAAGTATTTACAAATTATTTGATTAATGGTTTAGGTTTAAAACGGATAAAAACCAAGAAACGGGTTATGGTTTAAAAACTAGCTCGGTTTAGGGTTTCTTGTTTTGATTTCATGGAATCTTATGAAATGAGAATGAATATGGAATGTAAATGAAGTGCATTACTTGCTTTTAACTTGTACTTAATAGATTGTACGGAATTCCTTAGGAAAACGGAGGTAAAACGGCTATTTTGGATATCGTGCATTAATGACTTGTATATTATGCTTTAAAGGACTTGTACCTTATTTTGGAGGGAAAGTATATTCAGATGAGATGTTATATTACTTGTACTTATGCTTTAGTAGCTTGTACATTCGCTTTAGATATTAACCTTTCATGGAATTAGGGTTTAGAGGTATACGTTAACGGTTTAAAGCTTGTCTTGATATAACGTTGCGAATGGTACATTAGATGAGTAATGTACTTTGTAATAATGATATTAAGATATTGACTTGACATGTTATGATGTTTTCTTGACATATATGAAGATAGGATTGCCATAGGTAGGTTGCGTGAGCTCGTTAACTTTAGTTATGTAAGTTTTGTCTGAGGATGTATTGAGATTTGGTAATGTAAGTAATTGTATAAAGCGAAAAATTTCCATGAAAAGTTGATTCATATATTAATAGATAGATGTACATTGCATCTAATTAATAAATGGATAATTTACATTGATGAAAATTGGGTTGTTATAGGTCGCCAACCCTTAAAGAAATTCCTTTTGTCCGAGATATAGTTGAAAGTTTTAGTGGTATTGTTTTTAAGGAATAGATGTAGGTACTGGCTGAATTTGATCTTTTGTTAGGTTATCAAGGTCACAAGTCCACGTGTGTGATACATTTATAATTATGTTGCGCACCATAATTATAATTGCCTCCTTTCACACGTTTATTTATTCACACCTCTTGATGACAACCAATAGAATTTCTCCAAATCTTGATATATCTTGTCAGAACCTGGGTGGATGGAATACTTCGATTTATGGAACATGTGGGTTATGGGCCTACCACGCTTCTGCTGCGCCACTCTGATCGTAAAGAATCGTTATCCATTCAACCTTTAAAAGTTCAACATGGATAAGAAATGACATCACAAGTCTTTGTCAAAACTTTCATACCTAGTGGTATTGAAATCATTTGACATTGTATAGATTCTTGTGTGTTTCCTTGTTATTACGTTGCAGGATATAACGGAAAATTTTAGAATACGGAGATCATCATGAAAAGGTGAGATAGATAGTGAGGATAAAAGATCTTTAGTTAAATCATCTGAAAAGTTAGGAGAGGTGTTTCCTGGTGAAGCCAGAGAATAGTCTGATAAAGCCGAGATATAGTCAGGAGAATGTGTAGAGGAAAAAGTATCATCAACATCAGAATCAGATAGGATAATAATAGGATAGATATATTCGGGAGTAGACATAATTTTGTATAACAACTCAGTGTAAATAACATAAGTTATTTATATAATAGTATAGTAGTTATGTATTTTTACATACTATTCGGAAAAAGTAGTGGCATCTTCACAATTCAGGGAATGTAGTGGCACGGAGGACATTGATGGCAAAAGAAAAGTAGTTATAGTTAAGGTTTTACCCTTGTTCTCTATAACCGTGAGCTCTGATACCACTCTGTAACACCCCCATTTTGGACATATAGCAGCGGAAGCTAATCTGGGGTATTACTTCATGAATCACAGACACAATCATAGAAAATGACTCAAAAGAGACGTTTTTAAAAGATACGTTATCATTCATTTAAAATCAGAGTTTTACAAAGGCAGGTCCCAAAATCTAGAAACATAAAATGTGAATGATAACAAGTTTTAGCCATCTTCAAGTCCATGCCATAAGTTGCTCAATTACCTGGGATAAACATGCATTAAAAAGGTGTAACACAAAGTGAGGTGAAAATTCATAGGTTTGCAATGTAATAGTTGAATACAAGTTGTAATGGAAATATTGGCATTGCAGGGACAATTATCATGGAGAACATTTATTCATATGGAGAACAGTATTATCATGGAAAATAGTTGAATATTATATGGTTGAATGCAAGTTTAATAGTGATTGGGCTACGTTGTTATACACCCGTTATTGGTAATAATTGCAACGAATACAATTATCATGGAAAAATGGTAACATTATTATTGCAGCTAAGCTCATGACACCAATACGTTAACAGGGAAGATCACCGTAGTGATTATTTGGTTCAGGGACAGATGTCCACGTGAAAAGGTAACTGCCAAGGTTACCTATTAGGGCAAATATAGTGCGTTTTCGGTTACCCCAAGCTTGCGGTATACAAAACGGGAGCGTCACCCCAATAGATCTATTCACAATATTCGGTTCCACTCGCAATGCAAGTATTTAAGTGAGATATGTCGCTTGGGATAATTGTAATGGCCTGGAAGCTACTTAGGCAATAATATATCTAGATAGCATACATATTAGGATAGCATACATTTAGAAAACACTTGTATTCATGGTTTATATCAGGTATCACAGGTTTATAAAGTATTCAAAAGATTGAAATGTGGGGTTATGAACTCATTAGGTCTTTGAAAAGTAATCATGTTGTTATAAGATAAACGAGTATGTAAAAGAGTTTGTAACAAGCATGTATCCCCCTCGCGGGTTTATAAAACATGTAAATAAGTAAAGGCGAGGTTATGAACTTCACCTGATAGGTAGTTGTAATAAATATTCCAAAATGAAAGCTGACGACTTTATCACGATCTTAACAGGGAAGGTTGATATAGCAAAATGATAGTAAATAGCCACGTCACGCAACCTGAGTAAATATGTCAAGTCTTAGGTAGATTGTACTCTAGAACTTTGGTTCAGAGAGTCTAATATTGTTATGAGTTTGATTGGAAAGTTTGGAATTATTGTATCACCGTTCGGGCCATCATAATTCAGAGGTCATTCAGTAAACGTTTGAGGAGCTAGGGCACTTTAAATCGTAAACCCAACAACTCAGTCAGAACGTAATACCAAGATGAAACCCCTTAATATGAAGCTCCCTAGTATTGTGGTACGATATAATCGGTTTTAAACGTTTTATTTAATATCTGGAAATGATAAGCATGTCAAGCGTTAATTAAAGTTATGTCTTATAATGTTTTGAATATATTTTTATACTATTTCAAAATGTTACATTTTAGACCCTTGAGAATGAAAAATGGCAAAATATACCCTTGGAGTTTGCACCTTTACGAGTTTGGTCCTTCAAGTTTAAAAGATATACAAAGTAAACCTTGAACTTTGGAAAGTGACATAATAGACCCCTATAGTTATAACTTTGATAAAATGACATTTTCAGTCCTTTTAGTTATAAGTTTCAGAAAGTTACGATATATACCCCTTGCATAAAAAACGTATCGTTTTTATTTCTCCTAGACTTACATAACATAATAATGATATTTTTCAATATGAAAAGTAATTTACAGGTTATAGCTTATTAATATAAGCTAAAATATGAAGATTTAACATAACGAAAGTTTAAAATAACGATTCGTTAAGCTAGGAAGCAAAACGGGTCAAATTAGGGTTTCAAAATGAAAAAGCGCGGGTTTTAAGTTCAAATTCTTTCAATAATCAATAAAGTGGTTATATTAACATTAGTTAAGCATGTTAGGATAGATTTTAACAACATTTAACCCTTATAACATTTAGTTTTAAGAAAAACATAAAATTAGGGTTTCGGGTGTACGGTTTTGGATCAAAATGGAAAATGAGTATGAATCGAGTTATAAAACTTTAACAAGAGTATATTTAGGATCATATGAACATTATAAGAGTGTAGGAGCAGGTATGAAGATCATAGAACCTGGGTTTGAGCTTATAGCTTGGAAATGGGTCAAAATCGGGACTTTTAGCTTCGTACGCCTAGAATAACGACTTCGGGGCTTCTTTTCTTGATTTCTTTTGCTTCACTTCTGTTCTTGAGACTTCTTAGGACCTCTTAGGAACTTCTTTGAGCAAAGGATTACTGCTATGATGGGTTATAGAGGAGGAAGCTGACGCTATCGTGTTCCCTGTGAGCCTTCACGCTGTTCTCTGATTCCTCTATGAATGAAGGCGATACATTAGCTATAGCGCTCATACTCCATATTCACACCACTCCTAATGTGAGAGCTTCTTATCTCAACCGTCTACGTAGTATCTGTCAAATACCACTCAACCGTCCCCTCGCCGTGTAAATGCTCCTCTCGCCGAACACCCCAGGGCACCCATCCCAACCCAAGAAGAGACAAACTCTAATCGCAACCCTCCCGAGAGAGCGCCTCGCGCCGAGATACCCGCGCCCACCTCACCCCCACATGTTCTCTCCTGATACCGTACACTAGTAGTATGTTGTTTTTCTTACTTTCTTTCATGGGTAATTTGTATATAAGACTTTAAATTAACATTGTATAAGTCAATTAGGATAGATTATAACAATAGTTTACAAGTTTAGCTCATAGTTTAAGTAAAAACAGGAAATTAGGGTTTCGGGAGTACGATTTTGGATCAAAAAGGCATAACACTTAGGTTTTTGAGTTCAAAGCTTTATATTATGATTTTAGCAAGATCATATGAACATTATAAGGGTGTAGTTGCAGAAGTAGAACATTCAAAACCTGGGTTTGAGCTTCAAGGAGCAAAAATGGTGGAATTGGGTCATTTCGGATAGTATTTCCACTCGTACGCCTTGTATCTTGTTCCTGGGGCTTCAAATCTTCAAAGCTTTGCTTGAATGATCTTATTAGATGATACTAGGATCATATGGAGCAGAGAATGTTTGCTCAATTGGGTTATAGAAAAAAAAGTAGGGGATGATTTGAAATGGAGGCATAACACCCCTATTTATAGTAATTTTGGAACTTGGTGACTAAGGATGCTAAGAGACCAGGTGAGGACATTTGTGGGAGCTATAGGGTGATGTGGAGAGGCTATGGGATGAGTAAGGAAGACTATGGTGCAAGGTGGAGGTGGTTCTAGACGTTTTAGGGGTGTTTGGTTTGATTTATACATGACTGTTTTTGGACAGCCAACATCAGTCTCGGTAAAATGGTTGCCATTTACAAACCGTAATTCCGTGGAAGCTCAAACCACCGAGCATTGTTAGATATTTGAGTCCTCTACAACGTTTAGTTTTACATATTTGAGGGTTACTATAGAAAAATTTAGAGATAATAGCCATTTACTACAGGTGTGCAGAATCTGCGTACCTTTGCCATTTCGGCTGTAACTAATTCATCCGACGTCGAATCAGGTTGATTCCACAGGCAAAATGATCACAAGACATAGGGATACAACCTATTGTTTTCACTTAATATCCAGATCCTATTGATATTTCTCAGATCCTATGTTTTATAGACTGATTCGATTCTAAACTTGGGCCTAGTTTTAGGTTTTAGGGTTAAAACTAGATTAGGGTTTTTGGGTTTAATTCTTAAATATTGTTGTTGAAATGATGAAATGATGATAAGATATGATTGTTAATGTTGTAATTTAAGTTATTACAACTTATTTGAGTGTTGGTTTGGGGTTATGATGGATAAAAACCAAGAAACGGGTCATGATTTACTATTTTGCTCGGGTTAGGGTTTCTAACTTTTTAATTAGGGTTTTGAGTGTAAAAATGTGTATGAAAGCTTATGAATAGAATAATTAGGGTTTAAACATTGTACATTGAGTGTAGTAGCTTGTACACAAGTGGTGGTGAAGAAACTAGAATGAAAACGGAGGTAAAACGGCTATTTTGGAGTTTATGATTCATGATTTGTACATTGTGCTTTATAAGACTTGTACTTGACTTAGAGGGAGTTTATATTTCAAATGAGATGTTATATTACTTGTACATATGCTTTAGTAGCTTGTATATTCACTTTAGATATTAACCCTTCATGAAATTAGGATTTAGAGGTATACGATAACGGATTAAAGCCCGTTTTGATATAACGTTGCAAATGGTACATTATAGAAATAATGTACTTTGTAATAAGCATATTAAGATATTGACTTGACATTTTATGATATTTGCTTGACATATATGAAGACATGATGGCCATAGGTTGCGTGAGCTCGTCTACTTTAGTTATGTATGTTACATGGCATACTGAGATATTGACAATACAACTAATGTAATAAAGCGAAAAATTTCCATGTACAATTATGATAATAGAAAAATAGGTTTTGTATTTGATGAAAATTCTTGGGTTGTTATACAACGTACCACTACTAAGCCAAAAGTGTATGATATACACCATACACGAAGTGTATTAAACCAAATTATACTAAAGGCACCAGATGTTAACAAAATGTCTATAATCCACTAATGTGGACCAAATCTACTTAAATGTCACTTCTAAAACAAAATGTTTATAAAACACGAAGCGTACCATAAGCAATGTACATTTACATTGAATGGGGAGTGGGAGGTTGCTCCTTTAAATGTGCCAAAACCTCAGCGAGCTTCTCATTCATTTCGTTCTTTAAATGTCTCAAGTTTTTCTTCATTGATCTTTAGTGCGTTTTGCTATAACTTCTTCAAAAAGCTCTCTCTTTCTCTCTGGCTAGCACCAACTCCTTCATCTTCTAACACACCAACCTACAAAAAAACCACATGTAAACCAATTACAACTCATTAGAAAGATGACAATAAGCATTGAAACTGAAAGAAAAATAATATGAGTATCTACTATCTAGTCAATTTAATCCAAGAAGTATAACACTGCAATCCTATTACAATCTAAAAAAACGTATAACTTCTAACATATAAAATATAAGGTCTCATGTTCTTTTGCCTTAAATTGACAACAAGATTATGGGTTAAACTAATGACACCAAAAAGAACAACTTGACAAAGAGAAGTGCAGGTATAATACCTCTTTAATAGAAAAAATTAGCTTTAACTTTTGACCCTATAAAAACATAACACACAAACTGTTACTGTAACAGAAAAAGCTTTGTAAAAAAGTGTAGGTAGTGACCAGCTTGGAACTTTGAAATGTTGGTGAAAGGACCACAAACATTCCATTGCTAGCAAATTCAATACATCCCCATTGTTACAACTAGTTAGTACCAAATATCGCTCCTTCCTTGTTAACCCATATTGACCTATTAAGACCAATGCAACTCATTACGACCCATCTAACACATAATGATGATGTGTAACATATAAACCAGTTCACCTTATTACGACCCATTTAACCCATCATATTAAAATTTAACCCATTTCAACTATATCAGCCCATTAGTCCGTTACCTGCTTTCTACCTCGCAATACATATTAGATTTGCCTGTAAAGTTGTAACCATTTAATACAAAATACAGCCGCATATAACTAAATTAGATAGACTGAGAATGAAAAATAATCCGCTAACCTGCTCAAATCTCATAGATGGACGTGAGGTAGCAGGGTTGCGAGTCGAAGGCGTTCCGGTCAAAAAAATATGTGATCAGACGCATTGTATGCGCCAATTGTATTCCCCCTGTTAGTTGGAGTGACTTTGTTCCATTGCTTCTCATTACGTGGGTGTGATTCAACATTCTCTGCATGACTTTCAACCTTACCTTCTTGATATTTTTCCTATAAAAGACGGTCCGATAATATTAATCAATTATATCAACATTTAAGATAATAGTAAAGGGGCATGGATACTTACAATATGCTTACGCCAAGTCGCTAGGCATGTTAATAAGAATCTTCTTTCATGATCCAAAGCAAAACCTTAAAACAAAGCATTTGAAGTTTGGTTATAGTTTGAACAATCGAAGCATTTAAATGACATTTGGAAATAAAGGGAAACCTTAAAACGAAGCCACATCTGATTTTTCTTCTCTCATGGAACACAACCCCATGTTGTCCAAGTTTCACTAAACGTAAACACAAGAATTGATGTGAGATGGCATTCCACAGACTTCAGATCATCAAACCTACAAAGTGGGAAAAATGTAACATGATTAATATTAGTGTAATCTTTTACGTTATATAAACATAAGATAAATACAAAAAGCAAGTTTTTACTTGTTAGCGGATGTGCTTATCTTCGGACGATCTGTTGGTTCTGGTAATGGATTAAGGATATTAGACCCCCGCATTGTAATTGATGTGTGAACACCTGGTTCAGTTACATCTACCCTCTCAGCATCATCAGTATGATGATCTACCAACAACATTTGTCCAACATCACTCATTCACCATGTGAAGGCCTAGGACCACTACGTCTACGTTCACTTGACATGATAATCTACAACAACAAAATGATTAACTAGCACCAACTAACAAAACCTGTTAATTGTAGTGTACCAAATTTAGAGTACACACATATACATATATATGAGTAAGATTTAATGTCTTACATAGATATATACTTCAATAACATTTACTCATGGTAGATATTTTAAAGTAAACATTAGTCTATACACTGAATCTAAGCAAGATAGATTGAAAAAAATAGTCAAATTAGCCCTTGTGGTCTGAATCAAACTAGAAACACCAAAACACGTATACAAAGTCAACTGAATCAACACTTATACATATCCTAAATCTAAAATACCTTAAAAATAACTAAAAACTTCAAAATTCATCCATACAATCAGTTGTACATGGTCAAAATCAGCCACATATAGTAAACTCATATAAACCCCCAAATCAAAATACCTAAAAATTAATAAATTGACTAAAATCAAAACATATGTTTACAATAATACATACAATTAATACATATATGTACAAGTAGATAAAAAAGTACACCCAGAAAGGAGGATGAGTTATATTTTTGATTTCGTTAATGTTGTGGATAATACTTACAGTGGTGGCGGTAGATGCTTTAGGTGGTAGTTGTTATGTTGGTTATTGAGAGGTAAGGGTGATGGTGTGGGTTGTTCTGGTTGTTTCGAGAGGTTGTGGAGTGGAGAGAGTAGTGATGAGGTTGTGCGAAAATGATATATGTGACCGGGAAGTGATTTTTTTTTTTCATTTAGATTTAACTCCAATTTACTTGCAACCAATGTTACAAATAGCATGAGGCGTGATGTATAGGCATTGTCAAGTCTCACGTTTTAGCGGCTATGAGGAAGACTTTGCGCTTTTAAAACGTGGCTTAAGGCGACACAAAATATGAAAATATTTATATATTTATATCATATTTCATATATATTCAGTTTACATAAAGCGTTGTACATAATCAATGAAGTTAATAAATTATGCTTACATGTAATATTCTATAGTATATTTGGCACACCTAAAATACGTATTTAGAGTTTGTATTTATACGGTCTGGAATTTGGTTGATACGCCATATTGAAAGGGTTCAATATGGCGTATTGGGTTTCTTGGTGTGGGCTTTACGATTAATATTCCACAATATTCCATAACTCATTCATCAATACGGTGTATGACTTCATATGGACTCCGCATATAGATCTTCATTGCTTCGTGGGTGCTGGTGAAGTTAGGGCACGGATACGTCATATCTTCCTTGATGGATACGACGTATAGGTTATCAGAATAGTAGATTCTTGATTTCTTTGTTTAAGCTCCAAAATGCGTGCCTTTTAACTAAACTTCATCAATTGCTTGATAATTAATACAAATCACAAATATAAGCAATTAAGTACCAATTCATGTATAAATAATGTAAAACGAGCAATATAGCTGGGATAAATTATGATATAAAATAGACGTTATTTGATGTCATCACATATAATAATGTCTGACAATGTAAAGTGTTACCACTAAAAGTAAAATGTGTACCTGCGACACCGCTATACATCAATGGCCTTTATTCAACGATGACTACAAGGGAATATGATAGAAGCGAATGCATGAAGCGGCAACGAAAGATGTGGAACAAGCGTTTTGTGTTCTCAAGAAAAAAAGGGCTATATTAACCATTCCCGCACAGCCAAGGTGTCTGAAAAGAATAAGGAATATGATGTATACATGCATCATATTACATAATATGATTCGAAAACACAAAAAATATGATATCTCCCGATTGGTATTTAGAGGGAGCACATCAACTGGAGGACCTTGTACGACCCCATGAACATCTGCTACATGTTGCAAGACAATTTAAATTGTCACAAGCGCATCAAAATCTTCATGTCGATTTGGTCGAACACCTTTCTCGTCAAGTTTATCTAAGTTTTGAAGATTATTAATGTTTTTTTTATTTTTAATGTATTGTTTTTAATTAAGAATAAATGTTTACTTTAATTTTTAATTGAATTTGTTAAAAAATGGATTAAAATGTGAGGAGAGTGATGACCTTTCTCGAAGATTATTTAAGGACTTACTCACTAGCTGATACGGATGTAAGCTAGTATGTAAATGGAACACCCGAAAGGACAAATGTTCATTAGGGCTTAACAAATACCTTGATGAACTTAATTAACTCTTTGACTCCCCAACATATAATAGCTTGAAATTCTTAAGTGTTTTAGGCGGAAATTTTCAAGAAAGCAAAAGAGATGTTTAAATTATCTTTTGCAGAAAAGTAAAAGCAAGTACGAGTTGGTGAAAAAGAAGTGAACAATTGGCTTGTCGGTAAAGCATGTTTGGTGCTAAATGCATAGGATGACCACCACATGTGTATCATCAAATCACACACACCCCTAAATGCATTGCCATAAATACACATGTATTTCATGAGAATGACCAAGTTTATCTTCTCTACGTTTTACACACACTAAACCATAATTGTATATGAGTGTTGCCCCGACTCAAGACAAATACTCTTATCTTAAGTTTCTTACCACTCAAGAAAAACTGAACATGCAATTAGTCTCCTCGCATACCCTAAATTTATCCCAATCATTACGTACTATATGTAAACAATAACTATAATATAGCTTCTTAGAACAACATATAACTCAACTACTAACGAGCACATAATATAAACTCATAGCAACATTACACAATACTATACGGATTTGCACCAAATAGTTAGAAATGATTAAACATTCAAAATCCGTTGCAAATCCATAGCAATTCATTTAGATTTTTTTAGTGAAATTATATATAAAAACTAATAATAGTATATGTCGCATAACCGTAGAGATAATTTCAAATTTTAGAATAGAAATACCAACAAAATATTAAATACGATAGAAACTTTTTATTGGTTTCCGTTGCAAATCCATAGCAATTATTTTCTAAATGTAAAAGGATTGAAATAAAATATTAAAAATAATTCGAAATTAAATCATGATAAAGTTTCGTTGCAAAACCTTAGCAATTATATAAAAAGTTGTAATGGTTTTGCAACGGAAACAAATAATATATTCTTTTATATATACTTTAAAATTTGAAGAAACATGTAATCTAATGATCTACCAAGAACAAGAGAAAAAGATGTGCGTTGAGATGGATGGAATGGATGAAATTGTATTATGTGTGTGAAATGAAAAATGAAAACAACCAACCCCTCTCCAAGGCTATGAGAGGGCTTATATAGTTACATGATGGCCGGCCCATGGGCTATGCTTTTCTCATTTGCCTGATTTGAATTTCTAAAGCTTTGATCGAGGCTCCTTGTAACAACCCGAGTTTTACGATGCGTATGATGATCGCGAGTTCGACGTCATAATTATTATTTTATAAATTTGTGTGAGCAATACGTCCAGACATTTTAAAATTAAATTTGTCGTAAAATAAATTTATTTTGTATTTATTAACGAACGGAATTTAGAATTTTTATTTTTGACGTTTCGCGAGTCAACGTTTGACCACGTGTTCGTTAAACGTTTTGAGTATCGTAGGAATTTCGACGCACTTCGTTATTATTTTTATGACGATAATTTGTATTTTTTCGTCCTCGTCCCGAGTTAGTCGAAACCGAGTCAAACTTTATTTTGACGTGAAATAAAATTTTTAGTTATATCTTAAATTAAATTTAGTGTGATAGAAATAAAAATAGTCTCGGTAGTGTAATCTCGAGCCACGGTTATCGATTTTTATTTAAGTAAAAAGTTGGCGTGTCAAATGTCTAAACTAGAAAAGATGGAGGGACTAAAAGTGTCAAATGGCTAAAACTTCATTTCTATATAAAGACACTTATACACACACATTTTTTTTTACAAAAATCTTTTCTTCCTTCCTCCTCTCTTGAACCCACGACCGGCCACCATGAACCACCACCACCACCGTTAAATTTTCTGACATGCAATACAATCTAAATATATATTCTTAATCCTTATGTTAAGGCCTACGTTTCCATATAATAAAATCCCACATGCATTGAGTTTTGAAGAAGTTTGGTTTCGGGTAGGATTGAGGAGATTCGGAATCATTATTTGAAGCTCGATTAAAATGGAAAAATGTTTGATTTTGGTTGTTGGGTTGTTTCAAGCTGCGACTAAGAAAAAGGGGACAAGACGAGTCCGAGTATTGAGTCCAATCTTGCTCTATATAGCGTTGTAAGTAAATTAACTAACTGTTTTAAATAAATTAATTTGTGATTCGATTCATTTTTATCGTTGCAGCGATGCAATTCTAATAATATCTTGCGTCGTCTAGTTAGTTGTTGTTATAAATTGATTGAGCGAGTTAAATGTGAGTTATAGGCCATTATAGATGTGCCGTGAGTTGAGTTTTTGAGTCGAAAATGAGTTTTGGCGCACTTGTAAGGTATATTTCTGGGGGCCCGAAACTTTGCTTCGAGGAAAACGAGTTTGAGATTTTTTGTAAAATCCATTTAGGGCTAGAAAATATGGTAGACGGTATTTTTACGAGCGTTTCGGTAATTTCGACACGCCACCGTACTCCTAATAACGAAAGAGTTACGACGAAAACAAGATTTGAAAACTTGAGAATTTTTCCAACAGCTATTATGGTTTACTAGTTGCTGTCAGAATTTTAAACGCCCGTTTTGAGCACTTTCGAGTCCGTTTCGGCCTTCCGGAGAAACACGAAAGTTGCTCGGAATGACGTTTTACTTTGCCGCGTGGCTTGCTAGTTTTAAAATCGAGTAATAACGGGTCAAAACCCAAGGTCAAAATATGCATTTTTATTAAAAGTGTCATAGTTCCTGCAGAAACTTACAGGGGCATTTTGGTCATTTTCCGTCGAGTTTCGGGTCTCGGCTAAAACTAAAAAGTTGTCCGGAATGTCGTTTTGCATAAAATCTCTTCTGAGGTCCGAGTTCGGGAAAATGTGTATTTAAATGGTCCGTTTTGAACGGGGTCAGATTTATAACATATATAAACATAAAGTAAAAAGTCAAAATAAAGTCCAACGTTGACTTTCAAAACTTTCTATTTTTCCTAGGATATGAATAAAACTCCGTTGGGTCTAGCTAACCCTGCCTCTTTTTTTATAAAAACATTGGTTTAAAGTAAATCTTGTTTTATTTCTTTTCATTCATATTATTGTCGTTACATAATTGCAAACACAATATTGTGGTTATCTCTGGATATTCATAGGATAAGTACCCTTATAAATTGCTTGCCACGTAAGAGGGTTGCAACCCCTGCGGCCACGGATTCCGTTTTCCTTAATTTACATGTGCCTAAGACGTTAGACGCACAAGAAAAGACTCCCATGGAGCACATATCAATTAATTAAGTGACGTATAAAATAAATGAAAGAATGATCGTAACTCAATTACGAGAAGTTTAGAATCTAGGACGCGCAAGTGGATTTCTCATCACATGTGTATGTATGTCTATATAGTTTCAATAGTTGCGGCCCACGCACTATTTGATTGTACTTTATTGTATAGTAATCGAGCGACATAAATTATAGGTCACGGTTGAGCTCGTTGTCAAGTAGTTCGTGATTGTTTCGGTTAATTGATCTTCGGCTTCGATCAAGGTGAGTTCATAGCCTCGCTTTTGAACTATTTTAAATGTTTTTAACCCACGAGGGGGATACTTGTTGTTTTATGAAAATGAGAACGCAATATGTTTTGATACTTAATATGATTCCATTACAATTGAGTATATGCCTTTTACTGTTTGACCGTTAGCTGCCTAGTTGTAGGTAAACGCTAATGCATTAAATAGATCTATTGAGTTTGATAACCCTGTCCGGGGTTTGAATCAGTTCGTGAGCACCCTGTAACGGACATTTTGTGGTTAGTATTAGGGGAAGTGGCATACTTCCCGGATATTATTTTGTCCTACGGGATGAATGTGTTAAGTTTCGGTGCACGAGCTCATTTAGTTGGAAATCATTATGTAACTTGCCATAATAGCAATGTTATACGCTTTGTTGAACCAAATATGCGTTCTAACTGTTAATTGTAAACTCTATGAATTCACTCGATGTTTTTTTGACCTTTTTAAGCATGTATCTCAGGTTAAGTGTTGTTGATGGCTTGGATGGGACGGAACACGGATATCAAGGATGCTGTCTCGGTGAAGTAGTGTCATAAATTAAAACAATGTTTTTAGAAACCAAGTCGTGTGGTGACTTTTAGAATTAAAATTCTACATTGGTGTTGGGACCTATGTAACTCTGATATTTCTTATAAATAAATTAAATTTTTTTTATAAATGTATCTCTGAACGTCTGGGACTCGTGTGTATGTATTATGAAGTAGCACCCCAAATGTTGTATTCCGCTGCATATCGTATTTTGAGGGTGTTACAGTACTTGCCACACAGAGTAGCCAGGCAGTCGTTCTTAATAGAGTTATTTGCCCTCTGAGTTTAATTCATGCATAGCCATTTTCTTGGCAGGCTGTTAACAAACGTGGCATTGACTTCTGCTTGAGGAATGGTAACACCGTTATTTTCAAGGTCATTTAGCAAGCATTTTAACCTTGTGAAAGTTCCATTTACTTTTTCACCATCAAGTGATTTAAAATCATTGAACTTGAGTCTCAAGGCTGCAATCTTGGTATCTCTTGTGTCAGATGGTCCCTTATGAGCTAAAATGAGATCATTTCACATCTCTTTTGCAATTTTGCACTTGATGACAGATTTCATAACATCATTTGGTAAGCAAATCGTTTATCTTAATTAGCAAGATGACTCTCAACATTTAACCATTGATTTTGATGTTTAGGCAAAGGATTTTCAGAAGTGGACAAACTCGACATAGGTACAAATGGTCCATCTTTTAGAGTTTTCAGAAGGTAAGGTTCAAGAACGTCAAGGAATACCAAGAACCTAACTTTTCAACTTGTGAAATCCTCTTTGTCAAATGCAGGAACATTTATGACATGAGTCCCTCCTTTTGAAGTTAAGGGAGATTTTCATCAACACTTTGAGATACATTAGTTGTAGTCGTAGTGTTGATTAGTTTAGTAGTTGTAGGCATCGTGTCAACCCTATTAGCATTAGGGCTACTTAGAATACCAGAACTTGTTCCAAGTGGTGGTGGGATAGGTGGTAAGCTTTCAGACATGATTGGATCTTGATTTGTTTAAAACAAAGAACAATTTCTAAAGGTTTTATGAATCAACACTGCTCTGATACCAATTGATAGTCCCAATTCAATGTCTATATGGAATATCAAATACTATGTAACACAAGTAATAACTTTTCAATCGTGTAATGCTTTATTGATAATAATCAGAGTATTATAATGTGCTATGGATCGCACAAGTTGAATGACAATGTAAGATTACCCTTTGAACAAGTAAACTTGATTAATGAATCCAGTTTACAAGCGAACTTATCAGGACAACTAATTGAGACAACTAACCTCTGTTAAGTTCGAAAGGAGTAAATGCAATAATAACAACAACAATTAAAGCTATGGCATTTACTCCTTACAACATTCTCTATTTATACTAATACAAGGTTGCTCCTTAATGGGGGTACTTGCAACGTGTCAAGAATCTAGTAGAGGGCGTACGAGGTATTTAATGCACGTCCATTCTTGGAAACTACCCACCCATACTTTTATGAACAGTTCTGCCAACTGTTCACTACTACTAACGAGTACATAATATAAACTCCTTGCAACGGATAAAAAATATTACAACTCATGCAACATTATACAATACTAAACGGATTTGTACCAAATAGTTAGAAATGATTAAACATTCAAAATCCGTTGCAAATCCATAGCACTTCATTTAGAATTTTTTAATGAAATTATATATAGAAACTAATAATAGGATATGTTGCATAAGCGTAGAGATAATTTCAAAATTTAGAATAGAATCACCAACAAAACATTGAATACAATAGAAAATAAATTTTTATTGGTCTCCGTTGCAAATCCATAGCAATCATTTTGTAAATTGTAAAAGGATTGAAATAAAATATTAAAAATAATTAAAAATCAAATCATGATAATGTTTCGTTGCAAAACCTTAACAATTATATAAAAAATTGCAACGATTTTGCAACGGAAACAAAAAATATTTTCTTTTATATTTAATTTAAAATTTTTGTTTCAAATCCATTAACAATTTTGCAATAGATTTGCAACTATTATTAAAAATAAGTTGAAATTAAATTACTATAGTTATTCTGTTGCAAATCCGTAACAATTATTGAAAATTTTGCAACGATTTTGCAATGGAAGCTAATAATAGTTTATTTTATATATATATTTAATACTCCGTTGCAAATCTATTACAAATTTCAAATAAACTTAACGGATTTGCAACGGAATATTTAAAAATAAATATAAAAGAAATTACTTTAGTTTTTGCAACGGATTTGCAACAAGTTTCTGTGTCATTGCTAATCCGTGGCAAATATGTTGCAAACCCGTTGCAAATTTGCTACGGAAAATTTTCGTTAAAAATTTTCATAGCATTTGCCCTGTTGTGTAGTAGTGACCTCAGCCTAAGGCATGTAACTAACATCTTTACGAAGCAGAGCATCAAGTGACTCCCGAGTACCATGAGCCTTCTCAAGCTGGGCTGCTTTAAGCCAAATGCTCTTTTTTGACAAAAACGTAGCATGTGCATGATTATAAATTTACATCGCTGTCATTTAGTTAAACATTAATAACTTACAAAAATAGACTAATCTACACAAATTTACATGTACGATACAAGAAAGAGGTGGAACTCATGCTAGAAGTGGCTCGCTCGTGTATCAACTCCACCACAATTGGTGATGATACCGCAAGTGTCGCTCCTGTATCAATTACAAAAGGCAATGCTTAGCCTCCTCTTATACAAAAGGTTTTGGTCTTAAACATCAACTCTCGATTGGAGTATTTTTCATAAACGGTCATTCAAGTGTTGTATACTTGTATGTAGTTGGCTTTCGTCATCTCTATCCATTAACATTATATATTAACATAATAGCCTGTTGATGATTTTGTTACACTGATTTATTGCTATTTGATGGTTACAGGTAAAAGTAGCCACGTGGGCAGGTCAAAACAGGTCGAGTCGAATTGACCTACAAGCTGTTTTGGCCTACTTGTAGACCCGTTCAAGATGTTTTCATTTATCTATTTTTGTTTTAAGAATTTACGTCTGACCGGGTTGAGAACTTGGAACAAATTATAACCTAAACCCACTTGTTTTTCTTTATTGGGTTTAAATGGTCACCTATAGACAAGGCTCATAAAATCAAGGGCAATGTTTAAGGTCGTTTTCTTTTTTGTTTTCCCAGTTTTGGGTTTCAGAATTTGGTTGTACAAAACTTTGCATTCAACATTTCGTACAAAAAGCTCATTCTTTGGTTTATAAAATAATTGAAAATTTGAAATGACTGGGTGACTGAAGCAGCTTGAATACCCAGAATTGACCGTTATCAACCCGGGTTACTAAATTGTTGTGGCTTGAAGAAATTTATTAGATTACCATTATTATTTGCCTGTTTTTGCATAAATGTGAGATGAGATAGACGTAATGTCTTAATTTATATGAAGAATTTCTAAAACTAGCCTATTTTTTAATTTTAGGTTTACTTTCTAGTAAAAAGAGTGTTTTTCAAATTTAGTTTTATGCACCCGCTAGACCGTGCGACTTCGTAGATTTCTGACATGTGTTTGAAGTTGGTGGGCTAGACTGAAGTGACGTTTTTTGTGACCGAGTTTGAGTTTTTTTTCTTGAAAATGACATTTTTTTTATTTTTCGAAATTGTATTTTGTCTTATTAGAAAAGTGACATGCGGTTGATATTTTTGTAATAAGGAAAAAAAACCTAAAAAACACGAAAATGTAAATAACTCTTAAAATATAATGTTTCAGGGCTCAAATATTATGTAAACCAATTACGTTCATTTACCACGGCGTTCTCCTCGTTCCAAGCTTCGAATCGACTGGTCGTCCAAGAAAAATTAAGGTAAAACGTCAAAAAGGGTGAGTTTTTGGTTATTTTTTGTGAAAAATTACGTTTTATTTGAAGCCAGCGAAACATGTTTATGAAGCTAGCGATTTATGTAGGTAAGCAAAATATGTTTCAAGGGATTTATGACAGGTTAACTTCAAGCGATTTATGTCATTTCTAGGAAACGAAACTCTGTTTAATTTTTCATACGTCAAGCAAAATATGTTTCAGGCGAAATATGTTAACAAGCGATTTATGTTAGCAAGCGATTTATGTTAGCAAACGATTTATGACAGGTTGTTAGTTCAAGCGAAATACGTACTTGTGCAAAACGAAACTCTGTTCAATTTTCATAAACCAAGCGTTATATTTCAAACGAAACATTACATTGTCATATTTCAAGTGAAACATTACATTAATCACAAAAAGATTTTATTTTCTACGGTTTGTCTTACTTTGTAGAATCCCGTGAAATACTAGGATTTCTTGGTTTTAGTGAAGACTTGTAAAATCCCATGAAGTATTAATCTTAATCATCAACAACAACATCTCTTAATACAATCCTCTTTTATCATTGTTCGATCAATATTTAATCATTTCACTTTTCAATTCAAGCAAGATGACTACTTTAACAGAACACATAATTGTTGCTAGAGCTGAGAACCGTCCTCCAATGCTTGAAAAATCAATGTACGATTCATGGGCAAGTTGTATACATCTATTCATCAAAGGGAAAAAACATGGTAGGATGATGCTTGATTCAATCGACAATGGACCATTGGTCTATCCAACAATTGAAGAAGACAGGCAAACTAGACATAAGAAATACTCTGAACTCACTAAAGCACAGCAACTTTAAGATGACTGTGATGTTCAAGCAACAAATATCATCTTCCATGGTCTTCCATCTGATGTGTATGCACTTGTTAACCATCAAGAGGCAGCTAAGGATATTTAGGATAGAGTCAAGCTACTAATGAAAGGCACTGAATTATCATATCAAGAACGTGAATGCAGATTGTACAACTTATTTGATAAGTTTACTCATGTTCAGGGGGAAACATTGTATGAGTACTACTAGAGATTCTCTCAGCTGATCAATGACATGCATACCATTGGGATGACAATGCAGAAAGTTCAAGTCAATACCAAGTTTTTGAATGCTCTTCCACCAGAATGGAGCAAGTTTGTCACTGATGTGAAGTTAGCAAAGAGTTTGTATACCACCAACTATGATTAGTTGTATGCATACCTCAGTCAACATAAACGACATGCTGATGAAGTACGTATCATGCGTGAAAGATATTTGAATCCTCTTGCATTGGTAGCCAACTCTTAAACTCTATACAGTCCCTCTCAGTCTCCACAACATTCAGGTTCTTCTATGTATCAACCTCCTTAACAATTCACACCAGTTTATGCAACACCTATTCATCATCAACAACATCACACTCCAGTTAATCCACTACAACAATTAGTTTCTCCACAACCATTCATATCTTTGTCAGTGACACAACAATCTTAAGCTGAATTTCCTTAATTAGATTCTAGTCTCTTTGTTCCTACATTTCAGCAAGGAAAAGATCCAATTGACTGCATTAACAAAGCAATAACATTCCTATTTGTTGTGGAATCAAGGTTTCCACATTCAAATAATCAACTCAGAACGTCTTCCAATCCCCAAAATCAGGCAACCATTCAAGATGGTAAAGTCACAGTGCAACAAGTTCAAGGATGACAAACTCAGAGTTTCGCTGGCACTGGAAACAGAGGAATTGCTACAACCCCAAGGGTAAATTATACAGCTGGTCAACCAAGAGTTGTGAAGTGTTAAAACTATCAAGGAGAAGGGCATATGGCGAGACAGTGCACTCAGCCAAAAAGGCCATGAAATTCTACATGGTTTAAGGAGAAGTTGATGTTAGTTGAAGCACAAGAAGTTGGGCAGATATTAGATGAAGAGCAACTTGCGTTCATAGCAAACCCTGGAATAGAAGAAGCTCCAGTTGCTCAGCAGATAATCCCTCAGAATTTAGCTTTCCAGACTAAAGATTTGGATGCTTATGACTCAGATTGTGATGATATATCCTCGGCTAAAGTGGTTCTCATGGAAAATCTTTCAAGCTATGATTCAGATGTCCTCTCTGAGGTACCATATTCTGATACTTATCCGAATGATATGATTAATCAGGATGTGCAAGAGATGTCGTATTGTGAACAAACACATATTGATGATTTTCTGTACTCTTAATATCTACAAGAATCACAAGATGCGGTTATTCGGAATACTAATTCTTCTACACCAAATAATTTATTGGTTCTATCTTTGGTTGAACAAATGATTGATCATGTAGCTAATTTAGATAAGGAAAATCAGACAAATAAAATGGTAAATGAATCCTTAACCGTTGAGCTTGAGAGATATAAAGAATGTGTCGCCATTTTTGAACAAAGAAAAAATGTAGATTTGAACAAACGTGAAAAATTAATAGATTCTCAAATGGATGACTTAATTCTGAATAGAAATGCAAAGTTTGCGGCTTTTCAACAGGAGATCGATACACTTAAAGAAACTCTTTCTAATCATGTCAAAGAAAATGAATCTTTATCAAAAACATTAACTGTTTTCAAAACAGAATCTAAAGA
>BQNB010073922.1:0-31961 GCA_026074375.1 Tanacetum coccineum
TAATTTATCCAGATGAATTAAAAACAGATACGGACAATGATAATGATAAAGTCGATATTGAACACTCTTTGGAGGATTTATCTGTTAAACCATTACCTGATTTAATAAATACCGATGTTGGTGCCTATGCACATGGGTCAAATAAGCTTTTGGAAACAAGTCATGATACATCTAATAAATTTTTCAAAACTGAAACTTTTGTCAAGGGATTAAATTTTAATATCATGACTTAGAATCATCTTAAGGGATGTAATTTATTTTCCTAATCAAGAATTTGTATGTGCCATTTGGCATCCTGTTCGACCCCAAATTGTTTTATAAGGATGGGGGTAAATTGGGGCAAGTCTAACTTAAAAATATTTTTGTAAACAAAAGTGCTTGCCGGGAGACAACCCGGAATGTATTTTCAATTTTTATCGAGTTTGTCTTCCCAGACTGTCTATACAGCGTATCCAAACCCCATGGATACGGCGTATTGACTATTTGGACGTTATCCAGTCTTTATTTTTAGCACAGTCTATACGACGTATTCATTAAATGAATACAGCGCGTATACAGGTATCAATACGACGTATCCTGGGGAATGCCTGTACAGTTTTAGGTATTTATTTCGAGTCTAACCAAACGAATACATGGAGATAGAATTGCACTTGTTTTTCCTATATTTTTTACACAGGACCTCGTGAAAGAAATATCGACGAATATTGGTGGAGAATTTAAATTTCTAGAAATCTTGAAGTGTTGAAGTCTTGAAACTTCAAGTCGGCTGTTCAACACAATCTTGCTCATAAACGCAACTTGGAGAATCTACCGAGCAAATATCAGGGGAGTTTCTCATTCTAATTCTTTTAAATTCTCGTATTTAATGTTTTATCTATACAACGAGGACGTTGTATAATTCAAGTGGGGGGATGGAATTAGAATGTTTACTTGTCCTATTTTTCACAATAAAAAGCTTAAATTATGCTCAAATTTAATTTTTTTTCCAGCAGACTTTTTTGAAATTTACTTGTTACATAACCCGCACACAATAACCCTTGTTAGATATTGTGAGGATTTAACCTTTCCGTTTCTAAATGGTTACCCAAAATCCATAAAATATGAGTGTGCCGGTGATGTTGTAGACTTTAGAACTTGGCTTGGTATATCTATTTGAGACCACAATAATGAGTATTATGGATTTAATTGGAGTAACTTGTTTAAATTGGTAAATCTTAGGATTACAACTAAATCGCCTATACATGTTGTTTATTAACTAACTACACCGGTTAGTTAACCTCTCGTTAAACCCTTCCACTCTCATCTTTAGAGTGATGATCCACTAAAACCTTAAAAGCTAATCCCCTTTAGGAATTACACCAACTATTTGTTTCGTTACACCTCTACCACCTAACCTACCCTTTAGAATTAGTTTAATTTTACAGTTGCTAGTTGCTTAAAGTGTAAAGTTTGTATTTCCAAGTCTTGTGTCATTTTCTATCTTTGGTGCGGTTGGAAATTTGCACCACAATTTTGCAAAATAGGGAATGTATATTAGTAGTCAAAGCTCATGTGATTTTACTATCGTCGCAATTATTGATAAAACCGAAGGACGAAGAATTACCGAAGGAATTATCCAGAATTATTATGATCGTGAAGATGGTGAAACTACACCGAGATTTGAAGTTTAGGTATTAAAAAAATTGAAAAAATAAGAAAAATGCAAAAAGAAATGTACAAAGTGGTAGATACGTCTAAAAAATCGATTATTCGTCGAGATTTGAAGTTTCACAATTACCAAAGGAATCACATGAAGGATCGATTATTCGTCGATACGTCTAAAAAATTGACGATGTAAAGTAATGTACAAAGTGGTAGATATCGCCACTTACCTTGTAAAGTATGTAAAGTTATGGGATGATTGGGAAGTTGATCGTTACGGGAACGTCAACTTAGGTTGTTGTTCATGATCAATGATCAAGACGTTGTAAATAGTTGTGTCGTTATCATGGTAACAGTCAAGAAATAAGTGTCTGACAACTCGTATCTTAAGCCTTAATCTATTTGTTTCTTGATTTTTATTTAACAACAATTTACTTCCGTCTCACCTAATGATTAGACTCTGGTTTTATGCGAATGAGGAGTCATACGAACATGCATGTCTATTCCAGCGTTCTGGCCATGTATGCATGTCTTGTACCTCATTGGTTTACGACTTTTGGTGAAAGTTAGAAGTTCCCTACCCATAAAAATTCTTCATCCTAACCGTTGGTTAAATTCGAATGGGGATGTGATCGAACACACATGTCTATCTTGGCATTCCGGTGTGCTTCAGCTGCCTTGTTGGTGTGGTACTTCTGGTGAAAGATTGTAGAATGATCAAATTGTATGCCTTCCATACAAAAACCCATATTTACCTTTATAAACTTGTTACTCCTTAGCTTTAGCGGTGGAGATGTGTATCCTTGCCAGGCTTATGATAGAATACTCATCACGACCGAGCAATTGAGCAAATTAGTTACATGTTACCACATAGATTAGTTGAGTGATTTGAGTGTTTTTCAACTCGTTATTTCTTGAGATTTGGTTGTGTACTTGTAAAAAGATCAAAAAAAAGCACTTTAACTAAAATAACCTTATAGATACATTTTTTATAAACTTTAAAGGCTACTTGAGGACAAGTAGGATTCTAGTGGGGGGATATTTGATGACATCAAATAACGTCCTTAATTTTATAGCATCATTTATCCCATGTTATTAACCCATTTTGTATAGTTATTGCAAAGAATTGTTACTTAAATCGTTAATTTCGAGAATTGCAGTAAATTATTGGAGAATTGGTGAAAGATAGCAAAAAGCGCCCATCCTGAGCTTAAATTGAAGATATTTTAAATATTACGATTTTGAAGACCAATACCCATACCATCAAGAAGATACGAGCGTAATCCGTGCCTGCCTCACCAAAATGCCACAGAGGATTAAGATCCATACACAACACCGTCATCTAAGACTCAATACACCGTATTCAAGATATGGAATCAATATAATATTCTGGAAGATATCAAACGTGGTCCTTACTCCAAGAAATCCCCAATACGCTGTATCCAACTCTTGGATACGTCGTATTTAACCGACTTCCAAACCCTTAATAAAAAAAAAACTCCAAAATGAATTTAAAGTTGCTAAATCATAATTCTCGATACATAAACCACAAAAATATCGAATTTTATTAGAGGAAAAAAGAGTAGAAGAGGTCGAGCACATATTCAAATTCCATAGAAAACACTTCTGTAATTCCATAACTTAGTAATCATTTGTTTTTGGTATCATTCGTTTAACATCGGTTAGTTTACCTTGGCTAAATAATTACTCTTGTATTTATTATGACATTTGAAGGCTAATACCTTTAGGTATTAGCCTTATTTATGAAGATTTTGAAATGGTTTGTATTGTTTATTCTATCGATTTCTTGATTAAATCGTTGAGGTGCTTGTTTATGTTTATTCAATTTATAACTTGTTTATTATGTGCGCTTTTGTATGTGACCTATCATTCAACTAGGATCTAGTAAAAGTGAACCAAGGCGAATTCTAGATTCTGGGATAAGCTCTCCATATAGTAATATAATACATCTAGAATAAAATAACATAAATATTTTCCTTCTAAGTCCGTGTCTAGATAACGCTTCATGCTTAACTAGTTAATTGGACATGTCGATGTTTTATTGATCGTGTTGACTAGCAGTGACCTAGATAATTCAATCAAATAACATTCTAAATTCCATTAGATATTTGGACAAGTAACTACTAGTGTATAAATTCCATTAAGCGGTAAGTGGTTAAAGTCCTCTATGGCAAGGTTTAACAAGATCACCATTGCTTTAAAATCCCTAAGATAGAATTATAATCACAAATTAGGATACTTTAATGTGAATGCTTAATTATACTAATTAATGGTGTCTATGTCTTAGGAATGATGTAACGCCTAAGACTAAAGAATACATGCCATCTCGAAGAAGAAATCATTGCAACCTAAATAAACAAACCAACGTTCTAAATCGATTATAATGGTTTTAAATACAATTTTTATATATAGGTTTCGACCGCATCTTTTATCTTTTGTTAATTAGCTTGTGTGGGTTAAAGTGTCTTGAATTGATTATAGTCACCAACCAAATCATGCCAGTCTCTCAGGCTGAAACCCCCCCCCTTTTCACCATATAGAATAGGATTTAGTACTGACACAAATAAGGTTAACATAGGTTAATTAAAAGATTTAACCATATTTTAGAACAGATATAATTAAATTGACTAGCTTTAACCTCCGCTTCAAGTGTTCGACACCCTACTTACCACGAAACTACTACTGATCGGGTACACTACTCGTTAAAGTGTTGTTTTTGGTTGAGTCGGCAAAATATAAATTTAAAACTTGAATCTGTAAAATATACCATACAACGACAAAACATCAATGACATCGATACTAAAACATGTATCATCGTTTGAGTAAGAGTGTTTCATCGCAGAGTCGATATTAAAGATCATTCGTTCAGTTCCAACTCTAAGATTAAGTTGTGTGAAGAAAGGGTCGTCCCAAGATGAGAGGAACTTTTCTATCTTCTTCCATTTTGAGAATAACAAAATCAGCAGGAAAGGTGAATTTATCAACTTCAACGAGCACATTTTCAGGTATTCCAACAGGGTATTGGAATGATTCTGTTCGCTAATCTTACGTCATTTATATTAGGTTTAAAGGGTTTTGAGAGATAGTTTCGCATATAAGGAATATGGCATAAGGTTAATGCTGGCACCAAGGTGTTCTAAAGCATTACAGGAGAAAGTTTTGAAATTGCAGGGAATAAGAAAACTTCCAGGGTCTATGAGTTTCGGTGGAACGTTATTTTGGATCATTGCGGAACTTTCATCACTCAAAAAAGCGGCTGAAATTTGTTCGATTTTATGTTTGTTGCTTATGAGTTCTTTGAGGAATTTTCCATAATTAGGCATTCTGGCTAAAACATCGACAAGAGGCACGTTGATTCGGACGGCTCGAATCATGTCGAGGAATTTTCCGTGCTGGGCTTCCATTTTTTCTTTTCTAAGGCGTTGAGGATATGGAATATTTGGTTTGTATGGTTTTGGTAACGGTGTTTCTTTCACTGGTTTTGTGGGTTGAGTTTTTGGTTGTGGTGTAGGTTCATCTCTTCAATCATCGCTATTGAAGTTGATAGTATTTTTTTGATTGATCATTTAGGTTCTCTGGTGGTCATAGAAATTTACCACTTCTTGTGAATACGTCATTCACATGCTTATTACGAGATTTGCGGGTGGTTTGATAAAGCTTTGGATTATGTCCCATTTTGGTTGGGTTGAGTGTTGCTTGGAAAGATCCAAGAAGGTCAACCAATTGCGTGTCCAGCGAAAAAAAAAAATCCTCTCGAACTTAGTTTCAAGGTTTTGGATTGAAGCTTGATGATTTTTGGCTACTGTTTCAAGTTGGGTTTTGAGGTCCATGAATGTATCTTTGAAAAAAGCGTTGGTTGATTGTTGAGATTTAATGAAATTATTGAATTGTTTTTTAAGATCGTACGGTTTTATTCGATCGCTGTTAGGATCGTAGTTTATCTCAAATGTAATCATTCGTCTGCCTTAACCCAATAATCGCGATTCGAGGCTCTTCACGTAATCATTATAAAAATGAGTCTTACGGAAAGTTTGCATGAATTTTGCCTCTTCTTCACGGGACATAGGCATGTCATCTTCGTTAAGGTCGGGCGTTGGTTTTTAGCACAAGATTAGAGTTCTTTGTATTGAGCATCCATTTTGATGGTTATGGCATCCATTCGGGCCATAATTTTGTCAGTATTAGTATTACTGCTACTTTTAGCGGCGAAAGTAACGGTTTTCTTAAAAGATGATTTGGTTTTTTGTTTTTTACCCCAATCGAGCTTGAGTAAGACTTTGTCTTCGAGAAGTTGATAAGCTTGATTCGGTGTTTTATAGAGGAAAATACCACCAGCTGCGGCATTTAGAACTTCTTGGGTTATTTCGCTAAGACCATGATAAAAGATTTTGATAATATTGCCTTTGGACATATTGATTGACCATGCAGTATCTGAACATCTTCCTTCATAACGAAGCCAAGCATCCAGTTAAAGATTCATTTTTCATGTTTAGAAAAGCTCGGATTTCTCTGAGCAGTCGTCAAAAAGAGCTAGGAAACGTCATATCTTCAATATTGGGGAAGATAAAGTCAAATCAAGATAACCTCCATCAAGAATGTCAACGTTAGGGAGATCAAAGAAGACCTCAACATTAGGGGAGATTGTTACCCTTAATTTTATATAAGTCGAACAAGAATGTTATCAGTCTTATTAGTCGTAATTAGTCTTGTTAAGTAATAGGCTAGTCGGGTTAAATGGGCTTGGATTGTAATCTAATATTGTTCGTATTTTAGGCTCAAAGCCCAAGATAAGCCAAGCTCGGCCCAAGTTAAAAAGCCTATGAGCCCATGGTGGCCTTAGGGTATAAATAGGACCCCTTCCACACATGAAGAGGGTGTTGGTTATCATTTCTTGTATGTGCAATCATCCACCTCTACTTTCTCTCTTTAATAAATCTTTCTTTTTCCTTTCTGCTATTCTCTTTTCTTCTTTGCTTATTCGGCTCATATGAGCTTATTGGTTGCTTATTCTAGTTATGATATGGATTAGATATTTGGGGTAACAGGGGGATCTCATGCCTGGGATCATAAACCAACTTGATTTTTCCTTTGCCTCTTTGCTTTCCCTTGCCTTGTGCTTGCGATTTAGGTTTCTGGATTTGACCTTGCCTTATAGCTAGGGCAACAGGAGTTTTCTTGGGTATACCCTTTTCTGCAAGTTTTAGCATGGCATGGAGTTCAGGTTTAGTCTTCCTGATGTGTTTCAAAAGATTTAAATTAATAATGACTGAAAATACCAATTTTATTATAGGGAAACACATGGGTAAAAGTATAACCCACGTATATAGTATAATCTTTTTAGGTAAGACCAGGTCGTCCACAGGGATTTGAGTAGCATTCTAATAATTAGAAAAACAGACTTTAACAATTTTGTAAATAACTTTTTACCTGTAATAATAAAGATGACTACTCAGATAGTTGAAAATAATTCATAAGTGTTGGAAATGATTAAGACTTCGAAGATGGAACCTTAACTTATAAAAAGGATTTCTCGTCAGAAAACATTTTCACAAATTAATTTGATTAACTCAACACTTATATTTAGTAGACTAGACCAAATGTGTCACTCAAATAATCCGGCAACTATTATATCAAAACTTATTTTGTTCATCAATTTATGAAAGTGGATTTCTCGACATAGGCGTTAAAGATCATAGACAAATCTTTAAAACCACATAGATCATAATAGGCCTTTCGACCTATACCAATATGATTATATAATCTAAGATTGATAAGCAAAAACTGATAAGATAAGATATAACAGGATGGCAACATAAGCTTGAGATTAACAGGATCAAGATCATACCAAACACTTATTTATTATCATAACGTCATCGAGTAGTCATGAGAAATTTAGCCTCTCATGGCTATGAGGTTCATAACATAAGATGATTCAAATTTCCATTATTCCAATATACTAATATGATATTCTACTTCATTCTTGAATGTTTGATCTTGAATCTTTAAAAGGGTGTGGTGTTTATGGTGTTTTGGTTATATGGGTGGAATGGGTGAAGATTTGCTGATGAGATGATTGAGGAATGAAGAGAGGAATGATTTGTGGGATAATTTGAGAGTGAAAATTCGTCCTCTATTTATAGGCTGAAAATAAGTGAAAAGTGCGGCGCACAAGGATATTTGTGCGGCGCACATTGGGTGTTAATGCACTAGCATTTATTTCTTCGTAGTTGGATAGGAAGTGCGGCGCACACTTTATTTTGTACTTGGGGTATTAATGCACTTGTTTGTGCGGCGCACATTGGGTGTTAATGCACTAGCATTTAATTCTTCGTAGTTGGATAGGAAGTGCGGCGCACACTTTATTTTGTACTTGGGGTATTAATGCACTTGTTTGACTGAGTTTTAATTACTTTTGACTTTGGGGAGAAGTTCGGCCAAAATGGCAAAGTGCGGCGTACTTGGCATGTTTTGAGAGGAAGTGCGGCGCATAACTGATAAGTGTGGCGCACTTGCAGACTTTTCAGCTTGAGATTTTATTCTTTTCTTGTATCTTGATTTCCAATATGTGTAAACACTTGAGCTTTGTTCCTTTATATCTTGAGATGTCTTCTAGTGAACCTGCAAGCAATTCATGTTATTAAGTATCAAAAGTACACGAGAAATGATTAAATATATACAAATAATGCCACCTAAAACATGTATAATTTAGACGTTATCAAATCCCTCCACACTTAGCTGTTTCTTGCCCTCAAGCAATCAAAGCGAGAAAATAAAATCATTTATCGTGACGTGGAGAAATTTTTGATTTTACAAGTGTTTACAGGTTTAGATAATTTTTCAGGCATTGACATATAACATAGCACCTCACATAGGGAATCTGTTTGATTTAGAATTCACTCAGATAGGGTTTTATATATTTTTGTGGAGACACTCAATTTGCACAGACATAATCTAGACAGCTACCATAGGCTTGTACTTGACACATAAATCTGACCGAATGGCGGAACTTGATACTGAAGCAGGAGCATATACTAATTTTCATGTGCTGGAACTTTAAGCCTTTATTTCTTTAAACTTCTATATATTACACAAACACATACATATATATATATATATATATGTATATATATATATATATGTATATATGTATATATGTATATATGTATATATGTATATATGTATATATGTATATATGTATATATGTATATATGTATATATGTATATATGTATATATATATATATATATACGTCTATGTATATATACGTATATGTATATATACGTCTATGTATATATACGTCTATGTATATATACGTATATATATATATATAATATGTATATATATATATATATACATATGTATATGTATATATATATACATATGTATATGTATATATATATACATATGTATATGTATATATACATATGTATATGTATATATACATATGTATATGTATATATACATATGTATATGTATATATATATACATATGTATATGTATATCTATATACATATGTATATGTATATCTATATACATACATATTATATATATGATACATACATATGCTATATATATCAATATGTATATAATGTATATATATATATATATATATGTTAATAAATAATAAATATATATATATAAATAGTATAATTGTAAAATATATATAATGTGTATATATATTATATATATATAATGTATATAATATATGTACATATATATTATATATATATATGTATATATGTATAATTGTATCTATAAAAATATATAAGTATATATAATACATAATATATGAATAATTATATATATATATATAATATATATATATATATATATATATTATATATATATAATTATAATTATAAATATACACATATATATAATATACAACATATATATATACACATAATATAAATATATATATAAAATATACAAGATATATACACACCATATATATACACAGATATATATATAAACACACATATAAATATACACACACACACACAACACATATATATATCTTATATATATATATATATATATATATATAGATATATATAAATATTTATATATATAATATATATATAATATATTATAATATAAAATGATATAATATAAATATATATTATATATTATAATTAGTATAAGGTATATTATAATTATATATGATATGTATATAAATGTAGATATTTATACATATGTATATACGTATAATGTATATATCCGGTCTAAAGTATATATACGTATATGTATAATACGTATATACGTATAACATATATATATACCTATAATGAATATTATATATATAGATATATATAATATATATAATAATATTGGTATATATGTATATATATGTATATTATATATATATAGTATATATTATAAAATATATAGATATGTATATATATATATAATACATATGTATTATAATATATATACAAATGAAATATAAATATAATATAAATAAACATATAAATAATATATACACATATATATATATATCATATATATATACCATATATATAATACACACAATATATACACATATATAATACACACACATAATGAAAATATATATAAATATGTATAAAAAATATATATACAAACACACATATAAATATACACACATATATATAATATACACCCAAATCTATAAACACACATATAAATACATATACAAGACATATAATTACAGTATAATATTATATATATATATATAATATATCTATATGTAAATATTAAGTATAGTAATGTATTAAATGTTCTATATGTATACATATGTATACATATCATTCATACATATGAATATATATAATAGTATCCATACATATAATATATATACATGGCATGTAAATATATATATATACCTACATATATATATATAATAAATATATATAATATAAATATATAATACCTATATATCTATAATATTATACAAAAAAATATATATATACTATAACCTTATATCTAGACAAATATACCTAAATATATACCTATATATATACCAATATATATATAAATATATATAAGATATATATAGATATATATATTATATATAAATAAGAATATATAATATGTAATATACTATGTGTATATATATATATATATATATATATATTATCCATAATAATAACTAAGGCTTAGCACATAACTTCATCTTTCAACTTAACTTCTTTACTTAGGTATTTCAGCAACTTAGCACCAAAGGGAGTAGTTGCAAGAACATGAACTTGCGGGATTCATAACATATGATTAATCAGGCTTCGGTCTAGTAAATGATGATCAAGCATAAGTTCTAGAGCTTCTAAATTACCGGCTCACTCATAATAATTATCAACCAATACCAGTGCTCCAGAAAAGGCGACAAAACCACATATACACATCCATGGTGATGGAATAGATACATATGATTGCTCACTCCTTAACTCGAACAAGCTAAAGGCATCAATACTCTTAGGTACCAAAAGTGGGTACCCGAATATTCTAAAGGCTTATAATTCTCACAATTTTTGGGTGGGTTGATTTTTGTGCTAGTTAAAATGTCAATCCGGTTGGATTTGCCTTACTAAGAACATTTTTTTAAAACTTTAAAAGCATATATATTATAAGATTTTTTTTTGATTTTGAAAGCATCCGTTTGCAAAAAAATTGGCAGGGGAAACATGGAGGGTGATAAATGCTTAATTGTATATATAAATTACCCGGGATTTTGCCAAATAAAAGCCAAGAAAATGCCAAAAGAATAGAAAAATGTGTGCTTTTGTGATAATTGTGCAGGAAAGGATAAAAAGGACAAAAAGAAGCAAAAACAGTCAAAAACCGACAAGGAAACGGAAAAGACAAGACAAGAGTGAAGAATGAAAGACAATCAAAAGCCGGATCAGCCCGATACAGCAAGAAAGAAAGCCAAAATAAAAGCCAAGGACCAATTTTGACAAGTTTCAAAGTTTCAAAGGCTCATTTAGACTTTTGAAGTCCAAGGGCTAAAGTTGTAAAAAGATTAAAGTTGCTTTACAAGAGGAAAAAGAAGAAAGAAAGAACAAGGGCCAAAGCTGTCATTTTGAAACTTATTTTACACTAAGATGGAGGAAATCAAACGCAGGGACTGATTTTGCTAATAACCCAAAGTTTTGAATATTAGACGCGGCTTAAAACTTCTCCCTAACTGCCTCAACAGAATTTCCCGCCAAAAATCACCACAATCCCAACTTCGCCAAATCCCTACCCCGCTCCTCTATATCACTTGAACTTGTTCTAAAACCTCCTCCACATCATTTCGCCCACGTGTCATCCATCAATTGGTTCGAACACCTCATAAATCTCATCAAACGGCTAGAAATGATTCAAAAATGATCAAGGGTTGAGATATAATGGAAGATTCGAGAATTCCACTCCTCTCCTCTTCAATTCTCTATAAATAGGACTTAGAGGGTTCATTTTTTTGAGTTGTTGTTTGTGTTTTAATTTTCACTTTGTATTTTCTTCAATATTAAGCATTTTCTTTCAAATTTTTAGCAATTAGTTTTAAGCACTTGTACTCTCCTTCTTTCAGCTTGTACTTCATCATTTGAGTAATAACAATTCAGTTTTCAAGTTTACTTGTTCTTTGAGTTCAATTTCAAGCCGTATTCATCCAATAAGCTCTCAATAAGCTCTTTTGAGCTTATTCCTTTTCATAAGCTCAAATTCAGTCAAAGTTTGTGTTTAATCAATTCATTTACTCATTTTAATCAAGTTACACTAAGATCATGATCACTTGAGGTATTTGAGTTCAATTTGGAAGTTCAAGAGAGAAATAAGCTGTTAAGAGCTTATTGAGCTTTAATGCTCAAGGTTTAGAGGCTAAGGAGCCAATAGGATTGTGTTTTCTAAAGCCACTCACTCTACAAGAGTGGCTTAGTGCTGAGGCTACAATTTCAGGTTTTACTTCCTATATTTCATTTTAGCAAATTCATAGCTTAATTCAAATTGCTTATTCTAATGAATTCTCATGTCTATTCCTGTTTCATTTAGCTTAGTTAGGTTATAGATGAATTAGTTTTAATCTGTCTTAGTTAGAACTCATTTAGATATTACAATTCAGTTCTGTCATAAGTGTTAGTAAAAAAAGCTATAAGAGTAACTAGCTTATTTTTGTTAATAAGCTCTAGGTTATATTGTTCATTTAGCTTAATTAGGTGAATTTTAGTAAGAGTAGATAAAAGGTTTAAGCAGATTTAGTTTTAAAATTAGATTTTAAGTACTTCTTAGCTTTGACAGATTCTATTAAGGAGTGTTTGGTTAAAGCTGTTTTTGACTCCTAAAGTCAAAGTAATCCTGTCTAATTCTTTCATTTAGCTGAGTTTGGTTATTTTACTAAGTTTAGAACAGCTTTTAAAAGTTAGTTAGAGGAATTCAAGAGTTTAGAGTTTAAAAACTTCTTATTTGCACCAGGGCAGATTAATTGAGAAAGAGAGCCTTCATTAGCCTTGCATAAGCTATATAAACTATTTGGCTTAATAATAAGCTCGAATGAGCTTATTCGAGCCTCTTGGGCCCGTGGCCCATTAACTCTAACCTGAAAGTTCACATTTGTCCCATTAAGGGTTTCTTTTGTAACTTGTTTAGCATGTTAAGCATCCTTGTCCTATGTTTAAGCAACTTGATGGAGCTACACTCGTCCCATACGAGTCTTACAATGATACTTAGCAAACTGATTAACAATATGCTAGCAGTACTAACTCTGCTAGCAGTACTAACTCTGCTAGCAGTACTAACTCTGCTAGCAGTATCTAGAACGTTCTTAAGCCCTGGCAGTAATAAACTCTCTAACTTGCTCGTATCATACAACCCACAGTTGATTTAGCAAATTCGTTAGAGTTCTTGATTTGCACAAGACGTGCTATGGTCTTTGCTAACTATTTTCGACATATTCGCAACCACCCTAAGTTCCATAGTGCGATAAGTGTACACATCCTTTATTTGATCAAAGACGAGTTGTTAAGTAATTATGATACGTGAACCATGAAGTGTTTTTCGTTATTTCCAAACGAGTTTATCAACTCTTGGCTAAATATTTACGTGGTAAATGTCATGTTAAACATTCATGCTTATACACAAGTCTTTGTTTATGTGCCCTTATGCTTTGGTCCTCTCCTCACAATTCTATATATGTTGTATTTAATAGGACGTGGACAGGTTTGTGTCATGCTAGGCACGACCCTTTTGTTTAGCTTGTTAACTAACAAAATTTAAAAAAAGTTAAACCATGCCCTTATGACACATGACGCAAACATAAACTAAGTATGAACACAAGCAAAGACACTTACAAGGGTCCTAGCTTCCTTGTAGGGTATGGGCGTTGTTGGTATAATAACCAGGAATGGTATAGCCTAAGTCCCTGCTTTAAACCAAAATCCTCCGTTGTTTTCAAACCCTTAAACGATAAACTCTAGCTTATAGATTCCACGAGGACTATACCTTAGACCCATTGTTTGTGAGATTGTGGTCGTGGTAGGTTTTTGCAAGGATTGTTCGTGGAACTGTGGGTATAGACCCGAAAACAAGGACAAAGATCATTTTTTTGCTAGAGTGTTGTTAAATATGTGAGTGAGTTGTGGTGTTTGTGAGTTGTGGTGTTGTGTTTTTGCAAGTTGTGTCTTGGCTGTGGTATGACCCGAAAACAAGGACAAAGATCATTTTTTTGCTAGAGTGTTGTTAAATATGTGAGTGTGTAAACACTCTTAGTTGTGAGTCTTCTTATTTATAGAGAAAATACTCTACATACCCACTTTCCAATACCATGTCTCCTGGCTAAGATTGAGTAGTAGTTTAAGTACACTGCTTAGGTGGTTTTTAAAGGGGAATTTAAGCTGTTTAAGTACAAGTATTAAGATTTGGTGAGTCAAGATTATGCAAGATTTGTTAGGAGTTGTATGTTTGGGTGACGAGTTGGCGTAAAAGAGAGCGGAAACACAAGATACAAATCTTGTAATAATAAGAATGTTAAGTACATAAGCTTAATTATTCCTATGTTGTACAAGATTAGCCAAGATTTGTGTGTATTACCCAATGGTCCTTGTGCCGTGTGAATAAAGAAAAAACAAGGCAAAAGTGGTGCTAGTGTTTAAGTTTTCCTAACCTTAAACGAACTAAACATTCATTCTTAAACTACTATGGTAGGCAATGGGTTATGGTAAATGGTTGTAAGGGTATGTAAGTAATTTTTTGCTCCATCCCACACCATTGGACGCCCTAGGGATTTGAGTTAGGGAACTCTTATTAGACAATGTTTAGATATATGAGCTTCTATGTACTTAAGTTGGTTAATAACTAAAAGTAATATAATTTTGCCTTATGTTTGTGTTATGTTTAATCATAACCGGCCCCTATAGGCTTAATGACACAAAAATTGTACAATTTTTGTGTTTAGGGAATAAAAGTGGGTATTGGCTATGAGTCTAATAAGACTATTGGTATTTCTCGACTCATGGCTAATGTTTTTTATTGCAAAACGAAAAAGATAGCGCTTTAACGTAATCCAAATAAAAATAAAATTTGATAAGGTATATAATTTATATCTTAATAATCATATTTTAAAAAAACCCCCACTTCTTGATGTTAAACTTAACTTGTTTGGTATCCTTTACGTTGATGATTGATTTTGAGTTTACCGATTTACTATAAGATAATAATTAAAAGCGCCGCGTAAACCCTAAAAATAAATAATGGAATGTGTTGAGTTGTAAAATGACCTGAAAATGTGAAATGTTACAGTCTCACACATAGAAGAAGCCTTGTCTCACAAGGCCAAGTTGCAACACTTGATGAAGATACGGGTTTAGTGAAGAGATGCGGATACTTCTTTTGAAATTGGTCTTCGCGTTCCCATGTGAACTCAGGACCTCTCCTTGAGTTCCATCGAACCTTAACAATTGGGATACAGCTTTGCTTCAACCATTTGACTTCTCAATCCATGATGCCTTCTAACAGTGTCCTTCCACAAAATGGAGCTTGTCCCCCAGCAACATGAAGTCCTTCAATGGAATGCCAATGGTTCGTCAGAAATAACATTATCTTTCAAATTGGATACATGAAATGTATTGTGAACCCTGCTCAACTCTTGAGGAAGCTCAAGCTTGTAAGCAACGGTTTCAACTTTTCCAGCACCTTGAAAGGTCCAACATATCTAAGGTTTAACTTCCCCCGTTTGCCAAAACGTACGACCCCGGTCCAATATGAAACTTTGAGCATAACTCTATCCCTAACTTGAAACTCCATCGGCTTACGCTTTAAGTAGGCGCATACTCTTTTGTCCGATTACAACGGATTTGCATTCTCTGCTTGATCTGATGACCTTCTCAGTTGTCTCCTGGACGATTCCTGGACCGGTGAGTGTACTTGAGTTAGTCCGACCTCGCCCAACAAACAGTTGAGTGACACTTCCCGTCCGTAAAGTGCCTCGATATGGTGCAACAAGCCTTGATGCGTAAAGCCTATAACTGTTGTTGGTACGAAAACTCAACTAGTGGCAAATGTCTAACCCAACCATTTCCAAAGTCGATCACACAAGCACGTAGCATATCCTCGAGAGGTTTAATAGTTCTCTCGCTTTGTCCGTCGGTTTGTGGATGGTACGCAGTACTCATATCCAAGTTAGTACCCAAAGCCTTCTGAAGTGACCTCCTAAAATTTGATGCGAACCTAGGGTCGCGATCACAAATGATATATCGGAACATGTATTCCATGCCTCGTAACTACCTCCTTTGAGGTACATTTCTTGGGGTGTTCTCGGCCAATTTCTCCATGTGAATCAAGTCTCTCTCATTGGTGTAATAGGTCGAGATTGCAGACTTAGTAAGTTCGGTCAACATCACCCAAATGGTGACATACCCATGCAATGACTAGAAGCTTGGTGATAAAATCCATAGTGAAATGATCCTACTTCCATTTGGGGGTATCTCGGGTTTTACTAACAGACTCTATTGCCTTTGTGTTCAGCTTTGTCTTTACACACGGCAAACATTCTGCTAACAGAGGTGGCGATGTTGGCCTGTCATATTGGGCCACCAATATAGCTTTTTCATGTCCTGGTATCACACACAATCTTGTCACAAACCCGGATGGATGGAGTATTTTTGATTTGGGGACTCGTGCAAAAGATTCACATATTCCTCAAGTCACCATAACATGGCAACCAACTCCTGCCATAAGCATAAGGTTCCGTCAGCACGGGGTTCCAACTTTTCCGAGCCTTCGTAGATCCTTCTCTGATCAACCTACCGACATCTTCATTCTTGAGGTTCTCTAGTTTCTGTGATTCGATCTGAGCATTCAAGATTTGTTTGGGAAGATCCAAACCAATAGTCATTACTAAGGCTCGGACTCTTAACGGTTTAATTCGCTCTTTCCTACTCAAAGCATCAGCAACAACATTTGCTTTTTCCGAGTGATAACGAATCTCACAATCGTAATCACTGAGCAACTCTAACCAACGATGTTGCCTCATATTCAACTCCTTTTGGTCAAGTATATGTTGTAGACTCTTATGATCTGTGAACACCGTACACTTGGTTCCATACAAGTAGTGCCTCCAAATCTTTAGAGCAAACACCACTGCACCAAGTTCCAAAATCATGGTTAGTATATTTTTCTCATGAAATCTTCAGTCGTCGTGATCGCATAATTGCCATCACCTTCTCAGTTTTGAACAATATCGCACCCAATTCCTTTATGTGACGCATTGCAATTAAACAATAAAGTTCTCTTGGCCTCCTTGTGGGAGACTAATAAGGGTGCGCTACATAACTTATAGCTTCAATGTCTGAAAAGCTGCTTCTTGCATGTCACCCCATTTAAAGGCGACTTTCTTCTGAGTGAGTTTGGTCATTGGCTTAGGCGATTTTTTGAAAATCCTTCAATGAATCTTTCATTAGTAACCCGGCAAGAACCTAAAAATTATGAATCTAACGTTCTTCCGTATCTGACAAATCTTCGAGATGCCCAATCTTTATGGATTTTAAACTTGGCGGGATCCCCATAAATGCCTTGACTATCAATCACGTGGGTCGATAAATTGTACTCTAGGGATCCAAAATTCACATATTAGAGAATTTATCATACAACTCTTCCTTTCTTAAGCAATTCCAGAATTGGCCTTAAGATGCCTTCATTGTTCTTTCTTGTTCCTTTAATAAATTAGGATATCGTCGATAAAGACAATTTACAACTTATCAAGTATGGTTTGTACACTCAGTTCATGAGGTCCATGAATACTGCAGGTGCATTTGTCAAACCAAATGGCATCACTTGGAACTCGTAATGACCATACCGAGTCCTAAATGCCGTCTTTGAAATATCTTCTTCACGTACTCGAAGCTGATGATAACCCGATCGCAAGTCTATCTTCGAATAAACACTGGATCCTTGTAGTTGATCAAACAAATCATCAATCCTTGGGAGAGGATAACGATTCTTCACCATCAGCTTATTCAATTCCCGGTAGTCAATGCACATCCGGAATGATCCGTCCTTCTTTTTGACAAACAAGACCGGAGCTCCCCAAGGTGAGGAACTGGGTCTTATAAAGCCCTTTGTAGTATAGTTTCTTGCAGTGTTCAAGAAAACTCTTTCATTTTGGAGGGAGCTAATCGATAGGGGCTCGTGCTACAGGTGGCAGAGCACAGGCATCAAATCGATTTGGAATTCCACTATGGCGAATCGTTGAAAGCCCTCAAGTCTTCTAGAAATACTTCAGGAAAATCTTAAACGATTGGTACGAACCTCATCGCTTCTCCCCAGACTTGTATTCGTACCCTTCAAAGAACATGGTGCCAAAAAGACATTTATGTTGCTTTTAACAAATATTATGTCTGTTGGTGATTTTGGTGCACGAAAATGATGTTCAAAATGTGATGACACGATCAACGAGTCCCGTTTCCCTGATTAGTTTCGTCACCAATGAACAATTAAAAGGTTTCATTCCCAGGGAAATCAACGATCTTCTTGCGGCATTGTCACAATCAATGACAGCTTGGTACTTTTTGCCAACCAATCCATACAACTATGACGTCAAAACTACCAAGTTCTATTGGCATTAAGTTAATGATGAAGGGATGGTCCAAAGAAGTTTAATGTATAACCCATGAAATGATAGTGTTATCCCAATTATTTTCCTGTCGGCGTGTTCAACATCATGATAATGGTACAATGGAGGTTGGTGTAATATCAATTATGAACTAAATGTGTAGAACACAACTTCCTATCGTGAAATTTCGGCATCAATATCACATAAATAGAACATGCGGATGTCCGTTTAGAGAAACGTACCCGTAACAACGTATTGGAGTCTGGTTTGTTTCCCGCATTGCCCACCACATAAACCTTGGCTGGAGCATTGCCATTCCCACGTTGATTACCACGGTTTCTATTCTTTAGCTTCGGGCAGTCTTTCTTAAAGTGCCCCTGAACACCGCACTCATAACAAGTGACAGCATTTTGAGTTGTCCTGAAGTTCCCACGATTGTTATTATTACCGTTGGGACCAGAACTCATACAGTCACGAGCCAAATGACCGATCTTCTTGCACTTATTACACCTGGGAGCACATAGACCTTTGTGGTGATATTGCATTGTTTTATCAAGGGAAATGATGCCTATGTAAACCCCTCTTTTCACCAGGTCCCAGCATGTAGCCCCCCAGTGTTCTGTCTCTTGTTTTGTTGTTGGCGCCCCTGATTGTTTTCAACATTAAACTCCAACTTCCTTTTTTGCTCAGCTTGCCTTTTAGTAATAGTGAGGACTTTTTGATCCATTTGATCATTGGCAAACTCAATTTCTTTCTCCATCGTCTTGGGTTGATATGACATTACATTTCCGGTTTATAGAGTTTTGGGTGGGTGTCATTACATTCCCCGAATTCATATCAGGAAGTCCACCATCATATTTCCCAACTTCCTTCGATCCCTCGGGACCATTGCTCCTCCACACATCATGCAAGCTCTTGAAAATGCAGAGTGTAACTTGCTACATTCAGTACCTTTTACTTTTAGTTCAAAGCTTAATTTCTAACGTCTTGAACTATTACCCCTTAGCAAGTATTAACTGTCATCATCTTCGTTAGTGCCTTCCATGTCCATAGCATAAGCACCAGCTTAAGTAACAGTCTTCATTGGGCTAGTTTCCACCATGTTAAGCATTTCCAAGGAAAGTGCGTGTAGCCAACTAACTTGGTTCTCCACAGCACAATTTGCTGATATGTGAACACTGATTCCAATCTTCTTGAACCCATTTTGATAGCAACAACCCCCTCCTTTAGTACCCTTAAAATCTCAGCTTGTAATTTCAAAAAATCCTTATACGTACACTCCCGGGGTGTGCGTACAGTTTATCCTCTAATTTCAGTGTCAGAATTGTACTATCCATCGCATAACCATTAGTGCTATGTTGAAGAGTGTGATGGTAGCAAGTGCCCGCGGACACTCGTGCGTTGCGTGATTATTTGCTCAACAGCAGCAGCTGTCATAGGGGTAGCAGCAGCAGCAGCCCTTGCAGTAGCAGAGGATCTCCTTAGTGGCATATTGTTCTAAATCATAACAAATATGATACCGTGAGTTTCATAACATCACAACATGACAAGGGACAACATATAATAACAAGATCACATCATACAATTGACATTATAAACAGACTGGGATCACAACACAATAACAGAATTAGATCGCCATCACATAATAGAACACATATATATATACAAAAAAATCACATCATACAATGTTTTATATAACCAGACGGAGACACAACACATAAAAGAATCTTTAGTGAGATTTTATCCTTTTATTTCTCTTGATTGAGAAGTAATTTGGAAAGAATTTTCACGGGATTAATACTATATACGTATATAAATTTGTTTTTCTACACCAGAGGGATATGATTAATTTATCCTATTTGGCTCCTCTCCACACTTAAGTCGAACATTGCCCTCAATGTGATAACTGATAATAGAGATAAAATAGGGAAAATTAAGGGAAAATGGCACTTCCCGGGGCATAGAGAAATGTAGCTTGCGAGAGAGCTATCCTTGGCAGACTTCATAATTTTCCAAATCTTTAAGCTATATAACCTGCATAAAAGTAAATACAAAAGCACTCAAAAAGAAAATATCTTTGTTGTTTTTTTAGAAAATAAATAATGGAAGAATGGAGGAGGGACTCCTTCACACTTAAGTGAAGCATGGGTTTCCTCCTGAGAAGCGCTTAATTTTTAAGAGAGTCGTTAGCTAGACTCAAACTTGGTGAGTCATTCTTTGGGAAAGAAGGGAGTAACTGTTTCTCTTTGGTCATTATAATCTTCTTCTTCATGATATAGTTTTAGTCGATGTCCATTAACAAAAAATATTTTTCCATCTTTTCCATAGAGTTCAAAATATCTGAATGGATATTGATGTTTCACTACATATGGTCCTAGCCAACAAGATATGAGTTTCGGCTGTATGAATTTATACTTTGAGTGAAAGAGCAGACCCTTGTTTCCATGTTTGAATTCTTTTTTCAGTCTTAGTTTTCTATCGTGCCAGACATTGGTTCTTGCTTTGTATAATCGAGAGTTTTCATAGGCTTGATGTCTAAGTTTATCTAATTCGTGTAACTGGAACATTCATTTTTCACCAGCAACAATCAGATCTGGATTACAATTCTTAAAGGCCCAGTATGTACGGTGTTCAATTTCAAATGGTAAGTGGCAGTTCTTTCCATATATGAGTTTGTAAGGTGTGGTACCGGTAGGTGTTTTGTAAGCAGTACAAAAAGCCCACAGAGCGTCATTAAATTTTCTTGACCAAATAGCAGGATTGTCTTTAACAGTCTTTTCAAAAATTCTTTTAAGAGTTTTGTTCGTGTTTTCAACTTGACCACTAATTTGAGGGTGATATGATGTAGATAAACGATGGTTAACTCCATATCTTTTCATCGTCTTTTCCATTATTTTGTAGAAGTGAGTACCTCGGTCGCTGATTAGAGCTTTGGGCATTCCAAAACGGCAGAATAGTTTCTTTAAGAAGGTGACAACAACTCGGGCATCATTGGTTGGTAAAGCCTGAGCTTTGGCCTATTTAGATACGTAATTAACAGCGACAAGAATGTATTCAAACTTATGCGATTTTAGGAATGGTCCCATAAAGTCAATACCCCATATATCGAAAATTTTACATGCTTGAATATTGTTTAAGGGCATCTCATCACGTTTTGATATATTTCCCGTCTTTTGGCATGCTTCGCAAAGTTAAACTAGAGTATGATCTTCCTTTACGATTGTCGGCCAGTAAAATCCTGAATCTAGGACCTTTTTAGCGGTTACATTTGGTCCATAATGTCCATCGGTTGGCCCGTGGTGACATTGATCTAAGATTGTTCGGGTTTCTGGTTCGGATACACGGCGTCTAATCATTCCATCAAAACATACTTTGAAGAGGTAAGGTTCCTCCCAGAAGTAGTGTTTGAGGTCATAGAAGAATTTGTTCTTTTGTTGATACGTCATCCCTTTTGGTATAATATCATCTACTAAGTAGTTTTTAAAATCTGCGAACCACGGTTCATCTTTGGTGTTAATTTCCATAATGGTTTCTCTAGGAAAGTTATCATCCACTTCACTGTCATCACTTGACTCGTCATTTTCAATTCAGGACAAGTGGTCAGCTGCGACATTTTATGTTCCTTTTCTATCCTTGATTTCTATATCAAATGCTTTTAAGAGTAGTATCCAACGAATAAGATGTGGTTTAGCATCTTGTTTCTTGAATAAATGCTTTAGAGTTGAATGATCGGTGTAAACGATACTTTTTTATAGAATAAGGTAGGATCTAAATTTGTTGAATGCAAAAACTACGGCCATAAGTTCTTTTTTGGTTACGGTGTATTTTTGTTGAGCGGGATTAAGAGTTTTTGTAACACCCCCAAATTGGGTCGCAGCGGAATAGTGAGTCCAAGAGCGTTACATCATAGATCAATAGCATAAGATATGAGAACGACCTCTAAAAGAGTCGTTTAAAATACGATACATTGGATTTATTGAAATTGTTTAATACAAAGCGCAATGCCTTAAATTGTTCAACATTTGATAACAAAGATTCTAGATCATAATAAAAATCCCAAGATGTAATGACTCCAAATCTTGTATGCATGACTCCCCAAAAGAGTATCCCAATGTATCCTTAGCACCTCGTGCCTCATTGACCTGAGAAAACATGATTTAAAACGTCAACATAAAGTTGGTGAATTCATAGGTTTATGTAAATATAGTGTAAGACCGCAAGATTTCTAAGTGTATGATAATGTAACAAATACAAATATCACAAAGTGTAATTACGTTTACCTAAGCTCATGACACTGAAGCTCGATATGTATGATGTGCAATATAAATTGCCAACACTGCCCTTGATGATGTTCTAACCCGCAACATCACAAATCTGACATGGTATACATCCGTTGGTTCACTCCGTGACACCAGTAAGAGCTACTCACCCGGATGGGGATGTCAATCCCAAATAGATCTATTTATAGCATTCGCGCTCACACAAAGTAATTAACAGTTCGTGATAATGGGCACAGTGGGTTATCGCTACTTAGGCAAACACGTAATCATAATAAAATGTAAACTTGCGTCCAATTTATAAAACAATGCATGTTTCTCACCCCAAAAGTTGTAAATCATTGATAAGTAAAACATGAGGCTATGAACTTACCTTAGTAAGTAGTCCTCTGTGAAAGGTAATATACCCAACTTTGGCAAATGAATCACACCGTCAAATACCTAAGTAAATACGGCCAGTCTTAGTCTATAAGTTTAGGCCAACGACTTCGTGTATAAACTATAATAATTTGCTAGTTTATATATAATGTTATCACTTGTGTGGTGATGTACACGTTTATTGTATTCGTTTTCCTCGTTTGCTTTTGAGAAGATGTACGACTATATACTTTTAAGTATACACGGTGTTTAAGTATTAATAATAAATACACCTATTTATTATTCGCGTGACTTTAGTTATATAAGTATCTGTATTATACCACGACTAGTCCTATACCATGTGTGTTCATTTAAATCACATAATTATATAAGATACCCTTAGGTTTTCATTAGTGGCAAAAACAGTCCCTTAAAAGCAAAAACAGATTTGCCAGTTTATACCCTCAAGTTTCTATTTTTACACTTTTAGTCCCCTAACTTGCAAAAGTTAGATTTTAGGTCCAATTAAGATTCAAGAAGTGACAAAAGCCTTCATTAGCCTTGCATAAGCTATATAAACTGTTTGGCTTAATAATAAGCTCGGATGAGCTTATTCGAGCCTCTTGGGCCGGTGGCCCATTAACTCTAACCCGAAAGTTCACATATGTCCTATTAAGGGTTTATTTTGTAACTTGTTTAGCATGTTAAGCATACTTGTCCTATGTTTAAGCAACTTGATGGAGCTACACTCGTCCCATATGAGTCTTATAATGATACTTAGCAAACTGATTAACAATATGCCAGCAGTACTAACTCTGCTAGCAGTACTAACTTCTGCTAGCAGTACTAACTTCTTAAGCCTGGCAGTATTAACTTCTAACTTTGCTCGTATCATACAACCCATCAGTGATTTAACAAATTCGTTAGAGTTTGTTTGAGCTCGTGTTGGACACAAGACGCGGCTATGGTCTTGCTAACTTATTTCGATATATCCCAAACAACCCTAGTTCGCATATACTATAGTGTACACATCCTTTATTGAGCAAGATGAGTTGTTAAGTATTATGATACGTGACATGAAAGTGTTTTCGTTTCCAAACGAGTTATCAAACCTCTCGGCTAAATATTTTATATGTGCATGTCATGTTTAAACATTCATGCTTATACACAAGATCTTTGTTATGTGCCTTATGGCTTTTGGTTCACTACACAAGTCTATATATGTTGTATTTTATAAGACGTGGACATGGGTTGTGTCATTCTAGGCACGACCCATGTGTAACACATAATAACCGTGCCTTATGTCACATGAAGCAAACATGAAACTTAAGTATGAACACAAGCTAAGACACTTACAAGGGTCCTAGCTTCTTGAAGGGTAGTGTCGTGTGGTGTAGTAATAAACCCGAATAGTATAGCCCAAGTCCTAGCTTAAACCCGAATCCTCCTTGTTTTCAAACCCTTAAACGTATAACTCTAGCTTATAGATCACTAGGCTATACCTTAGACCCTTTGTTTATGAGTTATGGTGTCGTGTTTGTGCAAGTTGTGTCTCGGCTGTGGTATGACCCGAAAACAAGGACAAAGATCATTTTTTTGCTAGAGTGTTGTTAAATATGTGAGTGTGTAAACACTCTTAGTTGTGAGTCTTCTTATTTATAGAGAAAATATCTCTATACCACTTCCTAAAACCATGTCTCCTTTGCTAGAGAGGAGTAGTAGTTTAAGTACATGCTTAGGTGGTTTTTAGGGAAGTTTAAGCATGTTTAAGTACAAGTATTAATGAATTTGGTGATGTACAAGATTATGCAAGATTTGTTAGGTTGTATGTATGGGTGACGAGTTGGCTAAAGAGAGGGAAACACAAGATACAAATCTTGTATAAGATTTGTTAAGTACATTGCTTTAATTAATCCTATGTTGTACAAGATTTAGCCAAGATTTGTGTGTATTACCCAATGATCCTTGTGCCATGTGAAATGAAAGAAAAACAAGGCAAAGTGTGCTAGTATTTAAGTTTTCCTTAACCTTAAACTAACTAAACATTCATTCTTAAACTAACTATGGTATGCTATGGGTTAAGGGTACATGTTGTAAGGGTATGTAAGTGATTTTTGCTCCTTCCCACACCATTGGACGCCTAGGATTTGAGTTAGGGTACACATGATTAGACAATGTTTAGATATATGAGCTTCTATGTACTTAAGTTGGTTAATATCTAAAAGTATATAATGTTTGCCTTATGTTTGTGTTATGTTTAATCATAACCGGCCCCTATAGGCTTAATGACACAAAAATTGTACAACTTTTGTGTTTAGGGAATAAAAGTGGGTATTGGTTTGAGTCTAGGTATTTCTCGGGTATGTCTAAATGTATTTTATTGCGAAACGTAATCATTTTACGTAACCAATAAAAATAAAATATGAAAGGTTATAAATTATATTCTTAATAATCATATAACACTTGCTTGATGTAAACTTTAACTTGTTTGGTGTCCGTTTACGTTGGATGATGATTTTTAGTTTAAACGATTTAACTATAAGATAATAATTAAAAGTGGACGCGTAAACCCTAAAAATAAATAATGGAAATAATTAAGTCGGGAAATGACCTGAAAATGTGAAATGTTACAGTCTCCACCCATTAGAAGAGCCTTGTCCTTAAGGCTCAAGTTGCAACACTTGATGAAGGTACGGGTTTAGTGAAGAGATGCGGATACCTCTTTTGAAATTGGTCTTAGCGTTCCCATGTGAACTCAGGACCTCTCCTTGAGTTCCATTGAACCTTGACAATTGGGATACGGCTTTGCTTCAACCATTTGACTTCTCAATCCATGATCTCTACAGGTTCTTCCACAAAATGGAGCTTGTCATCAACATGAAGTCCTTCCAATGGAACGACAAATGGTTCATCAGAATAACATTTCTTCAAGTTGGATACATGAAATGTATTGTGAACCCTGCTCAACTCTTGAGGAAGCTCAAGCTTGTAAGCAACGGTTCCAATCTTTTCCAGCACCTTGAAAGGTCCAACATATCTAAGGTTTAACTTCCCCCGTTTGCCAAAACGTACGACCCCTTTCCAAGGTGAAACTTTGAGCATAACTCTATCCCCAACTTGGAACTCCATCGGCTTACGCTTTAAGTCGGCGCAACTCTTTTGTTGATTACGAACGGCTTGCATTCTCTGCTTGATCTGAATGACTTTCTCAGTTGTCTCCTGGACCATTTCTGGACCGGTGAGTTGAACTTGTCCGACCTCGGCCCAACAAACAGGTGAGTGACACTTCCGTCCGTAAAGTGCCTCGAATGGTGCAGCCTTGATGCTAGCGTGATAACTGTTGTTGTAAGAAAATTCAACTAGTGGCAAATGTCTAACCCAACCATTTCCAAATTCGATCACACAAGCACGTAGCATATCCTCGAGAGTTTGGATAGTTCTCTCGCTTTGTCCGTCGGTTTGTGGATGGTACGCAGTACTCATATCCAAGTTAGTACCCAAAGCCTTCTGAAGTGACCTCCAGAAATTTGATGCGAACCTAGGGCCGTGATCACAAATGATTGAGACAGGTATTCCATGCCTCGTGACTACCTCCTTGAGGTACATTCTCGCTAATTTCTCCATGGAATCAGTCTCTCTCATTGGTGTAAAGATTGCAGACTTAGTAAGTCGGTCAACAATCACCCAAATGGTGTCATACCCTTGCAACGACTTAGGAAGCTTGGTGATAAAATCCATAGTGATATTATCTCACTTCCATTGGGGTATCTTGGGTTGTACTAACAGACTCGATGGCCTTTGGTGTTCAGTTTTGACTTTAGCACACGTCAAACATTTGCTAACATAGGTGGCGATGTCGACCTTCATATTGGGCTACCAATATAACTTTTTCATGTCCTGGTACATCTTGTCAGAACCCGGATGGATGGAGTATTTTGATTTGTGGGACTCGTGCAGGATCACATTCCTCAAGTCACCATAACATGGCAACCAACTCCTGCCGTTTAAGCATAAGGTTCCGTCAGCGCGGGGTTCCAACTTTTCCTTCGGTATATCCTTCCTGATCATACCACCTACATCTTCGTTCTTGAGGTTCTCTGGTTTCTGTGCTTCGATCTGAGCATTCAAGATTTGTTTGGGAAGATCCAAACCAATAGTCATTACTAAGGCTCAGACTCTTAACGGTTTAATTCGCTCTTTCCTGCTCAAAGCATCAGCAACAACATTTGCTTTCCCCGGGTGATAACGAATCTCACAATCGTAATCACTGAGCAACTCTAACCAACGACGTTGCCTCATATTCAACTCCTTTTGGTCAAGTATGTGTTGTAGACTCTTATGATCTGTGAACACCGTACACTTGGTTCCATACAAGTAGTGCCTCCAAATCTTTAGAGCAAACACCACTGCACCAAGTTCCAAATCATGGGTAGTATAATTTTTCTCATGAATCTTCAGCTGTCGTGATGCATAAGCAATCACCTTCTCATTTTGAATCAATACCGCACCCAATCCTTTATGTGACGTATTGCAATAAACAATAAAGTTCTTGGCTCCTTATGGGAGAGCTAAGATGGGTGCGCTACACAACTTATGCTTCAATGTCTGAAAAGCTGCTTCTTGCTTGTCACCCCATTTAAAGGCGACTTTCTTCTGAGTGAGTTTGGTCATTGGCTTAGCGATTTTTGAAAATCCTTCAATGAATCTTCGGTAGTAACCGGCAAGACCTAAAAATTGACGAATCTCCATTGAAATCTTAGGAGATGCCCAATCTTTTATGGATTTGATCTTGGCGGGATCCACGTGAATGCCTTGACTATCAATCACGTGGTCGATAAATTGTACTTTAGGGATCCAAAATTCACATTTAGAGAATTTAGCATACAACTCTTCCTTCTTAAGCAATTCCAGAATTGCCTTAAGATGCTCTTCATGTTCCTTCTTGTTCTTTGAATAAATTAGTATATCGTCGATAAAGACAATTACAAACTTATCCAAGTATGGTTTGCACACTTGGTTCATGAGTCCATGAATACTAGCATGTGCATTTGTCCAAACCAAAATGGCATCACTTTGAACCGTAATGACCAATAACCGAGTGTCCTAAATGCCATCTTCGGGAATATCCTCTTTCGTACTCTAAGCAGTGAAAACCCGATCGTAAGTCTATCTTCGAATAAACACTAGATCCTTGTAGTTGATCAAACAAATCATCAATCCTTGGGAGAGGATAACGATTCTTCATCGTTAGCTTATTCAATTCCTAGTAGTCAATCCACATTCGGAATGATCCATCCTTCTTTTTGACAAACAAGACCAAGCCCCCAAGGCGAAGAACTAGTTCTTTATAAAGCCCTGATCGGATAGTTCTTGCAAGTTGATTCCGACAACTCTTTCACTTCGGAAGGAGATAATCTATAGTGTGCTCGTGCTACAGGTGCAGGCAACCGGCATCAAATTGTTTTGGAATTCCCACTTGTCGAGTCGTGGAAGAACCCCCAAATCTTCCAGGAAATACTACAGGAAAAAATCTCGAAACATTGGTACTCCTCAAGTCGGCTTCACCCCCGACTTGTCATTAGTCTCCTTCGTAGTTAACATGATGCCAAAGAGACATTAAGTCTTTCAACCAAATACTTATGGTTTTTTGGTGCAACGAAAATGATTTTAGACGAGTCCCGTTTCCTGATTAACATCTGATCACCATGAACAATTAAGGTTTCATTTCCCCAGGGAATACGAACGATCTTCTCGGCACAATCAATGACAGCGTGGTACTTTGACAACCAATCCATACCGATTATGACGTCGAAGCTACCAAGTTCTACGGGCATTAAGTTGATGTTGAATGGATGGTCTAAGAAGTTTAATGTACAACCCCAGATGATAGTGTTTATCCCAATTATTTTCCTGTCAGCTAGTTCAACATCATAATAATGGTCTAATGTAGTCGGTGTGATATCAATTAGGGAACTAAATGTAGTAGATACAAAACTTCTATCGGCACCAGTATCAAATAAGATAGAAGCATAGCGGTCATTTAGAAGGAACGTACCCGTAATGACGTTGGAGTCCGGGTTTGTCCCCGCATTGCCCACCACATAAACCTTGGCTGGTGCATTGCCATTCCCACGTTGATTACCACAGTTTCCATTCTTCAGCTTCGGGCAGCCTTTTTTGAAGTGCCCCTGGACAGGGACGATTTTTGCACTTTCAAACTATTTGGGACGAAACATGCAATTTGGCTAAACCTTATGGACGATTTTTGCAATTTACTCTTCTTTTTTTTAGAAAATTTTTGTTTATCATAAAGTTTCTAGGAAAATTACTTTTGCTTTCGTAGGGTTTGATTTGCAAAATTTCATTTTTTAAAGAACGAGATTCGTTCCCGTTTACATTTTTCGTGTTTTTAAGCTCATTTCAACTCCGTTTCTGTCTCTTGTTTTGTTGTTGGTTCCCCTGATTGTTTCCAGCATTAAACTCCAACTTCCTCTTCTACTCAGCTTGCCTTTCTATAATAGTGAGGACTTTTTGATCCATCTGATCATTGGCAAACTCAATTTCTTTCTCCATCGTCTTGGGTTGATATGACATTGCATTTCCCCGAATCATATCAGGAAGTCCACCAACATATTTCTTAACTTCCTTCGATCCCTCATGGAACATCCTTCCACACATGAGTGCAAGCTCTTAAAAACGCAGAGTGTAACTTGCGACATCATTACCTTTTACTTTTAGGTTCCAAAGCTCAATTTCTAACTTCTTGATTTCACCCCTTAGGCAGTATTTGATTGCCATCATCTTCTTTAGTGCCTTCCAGTCCATAGCATAAGCAACATCTTGAGTAACAGTCTTTATGTGGGGGTTCCACCATGTTAGAGCATTTCCAAGGAAAGTGCATGTAGCAAACTTAACTTGGTTCTCCACAGCACAGTTGCTGATATGGAACACTGATTCCATCTTCTCGAACCATTTTGATAGCACAACCACTCCTTCAGTACCCTTAAAAGTCAGGGGCTTGCAATTCAAAAAATCCTAGTACGTACACTCACGGGGAGTGCGTACAGTTCCTCTAATTTCAGTGTCAGAATTGTAGCTTCCGTCGCCAGGATCACTAGTGCTATTTCAAAGAGTGTTATGGTTAGCAAGTGTCGCAGACACTCTTGCTTCGATTATTTGCTCAACAGCAGCAGCTGTCATAGGGGTAGCAGCCGCAGCAGCAATAGCCTTTGCAGTAGCAGAGGATCTCCTTAGTGGCATATTGTCCTAAATCATAACAATATGATACACGTGAGTTTTCATAAACATCACAACATGACATGGGTACAACATATATATAACAAGATCACATCACACAGTGATTGAGATCGACATAGCATAATATAACACATTATATATAAAAAAAGATCACATCACACAGTGTTTATATAACATGACAGGGATCACAACACATAACAGAATTGAGATCGACATGACATAATACGACACATCATATATAACTGGAAAACATACATGATTGTCTGATACAAGAAATGAAAATACAAGTCCTACTGCCGTGCTAGCTGGGCATAAAACCCATAATACTTAGCCGGCTAACATAATGATAGCTATGAATACGACATGAGAAGTTTAAACCTATGCAGAACTACCAGCGCCCTTGCGATCATCTGCATGAGTCTGATCTCTAGCCTGAAGTGCCTGAATATGTCCCAATGCCGCTGACAACTATCCCTATAGTGATGAAACATGTGTAATCAATGTCGTCATCAGTGACTCCTGTAAGGCGATACGGTAATCATGCATCTGGGTATGAGTCCTATATGCTTGCAGTTCATAGTGAACTGCCGAACTCAACCTAACGGAATATGCCCAAGCCTCTCGGGAAACCAGGGCCTCCTGATCCAATAGTCGTGCAGTCTCATAGTGAAACTGTCTATCCTCGACCAATCTATCAACTCTCTAAAATAACTAAGTCTGTTTATCCTGAGTATCCTTTATCACAGCATAAACATCCTGTGTGTCCTGCTCCTGAACCACAGCAAGCTCGGTCACTCTAGCATTGACCCCCTTGAGGGTCGTCGGTGCTACCTCCTTAACAGGCTCTATCGGGTCTACCTAAACATCTCTAATCCCATAGCCAACCTCCTCGGCTCTCTGACGTCTGGTTTTGGCAGCAAGAGTGCCGATAAACCCATATTATATCCTATGACCTCCAGTAGGTCTAGGAGCAGTAGTCGAACTCTCCCCTACCTTATATCTCGATGTGAGAGCAGTCAAACATAACCTCTTACGAGGTGGTAACTCGGCCTCGGGAATGTACTCCCTATGGTCGACTGGTGGTGGTATGAACAATGAGGATGGTAGTGGTGGTAGTGGTAATGATAGTAATGGTAATGATGTGGGTACAGGTGGTGGTAAATGTAGTGATGATGGTAGAGATGGTAGTGGTGGTGAGGGAATCTGAGGTAGTGGAGGTGACCAAGGTGATAGTAGAGATGATGGTGGTGATGGTGGTGCAGGTGCGGCAGCATACTCAACAATGCGTACCTCCATAGATGGTGACATAGGTGGCTCAAGTCTGACAGTCTTCCGTGCCTTACGGAG
>BQNB010073923.1:0-31961 GCA_026074375.1 Tanacetum coccineum
TTCGAAACTAGCTAAAACTACGATTTTCGTTAAAACGACTAAAAATAAAAATAATAAACTCCATAAAAATTGGAAATAGAATTTAGAGTTCGGTTTAAATATTGATCTTAAATTTGGGTTGTTAAAGAAAACAATTAAATAACGCGAGAATTTAAACATAATTAAATTAATTATAAACAGAATTAAATTACACTAATTAGATTAATTTAAGCTAATGGTTAGAAATACTAATAAAATTAAAGGTTAAACTTTTTCACTCCCCGGCAACGGCGGTAAAAACTTGATGTGTTCTGTCGTGTAGGGACAATTTATTGATTACCAAGTTTTAAATTTATATCTAGCCGACTTATCCTAAAACAACACTTTAACGGGCAGTGTACCCATCGGGTAGAGTTTCGTGGTAAGCAGGGTGTCGAACACTAAGAGTGAGGTCGTTAACCTTATATTCTATCAGTATTTAAATTACTCTAATTAAGTTAATTCTAGTTACTTGTAAAACCTATGCTAAACCTAGTTCTAATGGTAATGGGGGATTTTCAGCCTGAGAGATTGGCACATGTTTTATGGTGACAATAATCAATTCTAAACACAATAACAATGCAAGAAAAAAATCAGAAGATAAAAGAGTGGTACAAGCCAAATGATAGAAAACTGTATTAGCCATATTAAATCCGATTAAATGCTGGTTTATTTGTTTAGTGCGATGATTTCTTATCTCGAAGCGGCATATCATTCTTAAGACTTAGGCGGGATATCATCCTAAGACCTAGACACGTTGAATCCTGTCACCATTAATGTATCCGCATAAAGCATCCTTTTAGTTTATTTATAATCTATCTAAGGATTAAAGCAATGGTGATCTTGTTAAACCCTAGCCCATCGGGACTTTACCCACCTACTCTTTGACGGTATTTTATATACAAGTAGTTCACTGTTCAAGTCTTTATCTGTAACATTTTGCTCCGATAAAGAGACCAAGAGTCACATTATGGTGTCATATCAGAACATATAAACGCAAGCGGAAGACTTTATTAAATAAAAATACTAAGTCATGAAACAAAATGACTTACAAAAGTATTAAATTCCAACAGAGACTAAATGAAAAGAGATCTTCCAACGAAATAAGTCTTAAACATAAATCCAAACAAAGGAATCTATCAAGGGTCGGTCCTTTAAGAGATTCCTACTCTCAACACTTAAATCTCAGCTTCCCGCTTATTACTTGCCGCAGGAAAAGAAAACGCGGCTGAACTAACGCTCAGTGAACATATATAATAATAATGAGGGAAAAAGACAAAAGAATGAATGAAACGAATCACGATAACCTGCTAAACAAATATCATACGAAATACGAATCGAATGAATAAGAATAAAGAACAACAAAGGAATGCCCACGAGCTCAGATAAATGTCTAAACATGATACATGAATAGACCCTAAACGGATATAATCAAATAGTTACATAATTAAGTGTACATAGGTATGCATTCCCTGATGTACCAAATGTGATATGGGGTGTATACCACACACACAACCATTCACCTGAACTGAACGGAACAAAGTACCTAGGATGCATCCATACGGTCCCTACAAAACAAAGTCATATCCATATACACATGTACAATGACGAGTGTACATAAATGTAAGCTAATAATAATCAAAGGCCATCATTCAAAAGGGAACGTCGTAGACCAATCACACCGCCACAGATAGTGTCATGCCATTGGTGCATCAATGACACGGTCATGGTATCTCCATGACTAGTTCAAATAGCTCGGGCAAGATTTAGGCAGAAGATATAAGTGAACAAGATACTAATGATCAAGTTAAGATAACAGATCTAACATCATATTCAAACAAGGATCAATAGAATCATAATTGCGAATATAAAATCAAACAGAATATCACGAATATCAATGAGTCATAAGTACGGATAGCAAATCAGACGGAATATCAAACGAATCAAAGTAGCTGAAACAAATGAGAAACAAGTCATGAGGTGTCCTTACTAAAAGGACAGAATATATGTACCTTAACAAACAAACAACGGAGAGAACGAACACGAAGACAAAAGATCACAACCTCTTCACTGAATCTATAAGAACCCATGATTACATGTCATTATCTATCTTATTTTATAAGTTTTATTCCTTGATCTTACCATATATAGGGTTTAAGTGACCTAATTAGGGTTTCCTAAATTTTCAGAATCTGTCCAGTTTTTAAGGTAAGTTTCCAAGCTTAAAAAACCTATAAAAACACCTTCTAAAAATATATCAAATATTACAGAGGTTCCCATATATGTCTAATATATCCTTAATTTTTGATTGATTTTATTTCCAAGTTTACATACCCCTTTTACCCTTGTTACCAAAACTGATCTCGAAATTGATCTGACAGAACCTTCAAAACGCTGACGCGTAAAAATCCTACTTAGACAACTCAGAAAATTCTGAAAAAAATCATGGATGTAGCTAATGTCATGAAGATTTACCAAATCAAATTTTAGAAGCTAACTCCTTATGGTTTGAGAATTAAAAATTAAATACTACTACTGAATTTTTCGGATAGAAATTCCAGATTCGACACTTAATCTTATAAAATCTAAAAATCGACCTTCCCTACCTCCAATTGACATGAGCCTGGATTTTCCAGAAACTAGACTCCTTGAATTTAACTTTAAGCTCAAGAATCATGTTAAAACACGTTTTTATTATCAAGATACACCCCGTTGAACATGACCAAAATTCTGCCTAGAATTATTAACCATGAAAACCTAAGTTAACACCCATTAAAACCAACCCTAGGGTTTCTAATCTTGTAGTTTTTATTAATAACACATTTAATGATCATCTTAGGGTTTCATAACATGTAATTTAAACATTTTTATTAGATTAAACCCTAGAGAAATTGACAAGAACATAAACACATTATTTCTTACAATCTTTTAGGTTTTTATGAAAACTTTTGCATATGTAATCATGGTGACAACAAGAACGAAACAAAATTAAGAATTACCCATGGAATGAGGGAGGAGTACAAGATCAAACACCAAGAACCCAAGAATACACCGAAGAATGAAGATCATTACCACACCAAGAACACCAAAACTTAAAGGATTACCCCAAAAAACACCTAAACCTTTTTCTTGCTTTAAGCTTCTATGGAGGAATACACAAAATTATGGAGAGAAAATTTTTAGAGAATGATGAAGAATGATGGGAGAGGGGGCCGGTTATAAAGGGTAGAGAGGAGGGGGACAAAATCTTTTTATTGTTTTAGGAGATTACCAATGCTTAAACCTTTTTACACCTCATTCCTAAAATATCATTTGCTACAAAAATAAAAGATTTGGTGTATCAACACCACCATATGGCCGGCCATTTAACTCAAAGAGGGGGGGGAAAACAAATATTTTTCCTTATTATTTAGAAGATATTGTCTAAACCTTTACACTTCATTCCTAAAATAAGAGTTATACTTAAAATTTAAAAGATTTGCTAACCCCTAGGGCCGGATTTTTAAAAAAAGAAAGAAAGTATACATATATATTTTTTTAACTAAATATCTTATGTTATAATTTAATAATACACAATTAATTTTAACCTAAGGTTTTAATACCAAATACTTATTATTTAAACCATAGGTTATATTCAAAATAATGAAATAAAAATACAAATCAAATTTTTGGGTTTCACAACTTTTCCCCTCTAAAAAGAAAATTTCGTCCTCGAAATTGAAATCAAAATTAAAATAGGTAGATGAATTCAAGGTTATTCGGATTATCAAGGATGGTACGATTGGTATGACAAACGATGGGGCGCGATGAACAGCTAACCAATTCATACCAAGAATAAAATCGAAATCACTCAGTTCTAAGGGAGACAAATTTGCAAAACGAATCTTATCATCAAAATGAAGCGGACAGTTCTGATATTCGTGATTAGACTTTTCATAGGCGTAGATATCGATAAGGTATAATTAAGTTGCGTAGGAAGATGATAAGGTGTTTAGAAAATGAAACAGAAACCACATAATGTGTTGCACCCGTATCAAATAAGACAAAAACAGCACGACCATTCAAGAAGAGAGTTCCTGAAACGGTACCTGAAGAGTTAGCCGCCTGATCCTTGGTCGAAGAAAATACTCGGTCAACGAATGAAACAGCGAAGACAATTTACAGTTAAGATCAAAATACGAATGGAAGCGATCATATCAAAGGAAACCTAATGTCTACCCAATCCTCACATGTCATAACCTAGGTTCTATAGGGCGTAACCTGTCAACTCTGATACCTTAATTGTAATATCCCGCTCTGATAAAGAGACCAAGAGTCACATTATGGTGTCATATCAGAAAATATAAACGCAAGCGGAAGACTTTATTAAAAAAAATACTAAGTCATGAAACAAAATGACTTCCAAAAGTATTAAATTCCAACAAAGACTAAATGAAAAGAGATCTTCCAACGAAATAAGTCTTAAACATAAATCCAAATAAGAAAATCTATCAAGGGTCGGTCCTTTAAGAGCTTCCTACTCTCAACACTCAAATCCCAGCTTCTCGCTTATTACCTGCCGCATGAAAAGAAAACGTAGCTGAGCTAACGCTCAATGAATAGATATAATATTAATGAAGGAAAAAGACAAAAGTATGAATGAAACGAATCACGAGAACCTGCTAAACAAATATCATACGAAATACGAATCAAATGAATAAGAATCAAGAACAACAAAGGAATGCCCACGAGCTCAGATAAATGTCTAAACATGATACATGAATAGACCCTAAACATATATAATTAAATAGTCACATAATCAAATGTACACAGGTATGCATTCCCTGATGTACCAAATGTGATATGGGGTGTATAGCACACACACAACCATTTACCTGAACTGAACGGAACAAAGTACCTAGGATGCATCCATACGTTCCCCGCAAAACAAAGTCATATCCATATACACAAGTACAATGACGAGTGCACATAAATGTAAGCTAATAATAATCAAAGGCCATCATTCAAAAGGGAACGCCGTGGACCAATCACACCGCCATAGATTGTGTCATGCCATTGGTGCATCAATGACATGGTCATGGTACCTCCATGACTAGTTCAAATAGCTTGGGTAAGATTTAGGCAGAAGATATAAGTGAACAAGATACTATTGATCAAGTCAAAATAACGGATCTAACATCATATTCAAACAAGGATCGACAAAATCATAATTGCGAATATCAAATCAAAAAGAATATCAGTGAATATCAAAGGAGTCATGATTACGGATAGCAAATCAAACGGAATATCAAACGAATATCAAATGAATCAAAGTGGCTAAGATAATGGATATTTAAATCATAAGGTGTCCTTACTAAAAGAACGGAATATGTGTACCTTAACAAACAAGCAACTGAGAGAACAAACACGAAGACAAAAGATCAAAACCTCTTCACCGAATCTACATAAATCCATGATTACATATTATTATCTATCTTATTTCATAAGTTAATTACTTAATCTTACTATTTAAAACACTTAAGGTAATTAAATTAGGGTTTTCCAATTTTCTAGAATCTGCCAATATTTTTAAGCAAGTTTCCTGATGTTAAAGACCATTTAAACGAGCTCCTAAAAATATACCAAAAATTATAGAGGTTCCTACATGTGTTTAGTATGTCTATGAATTTTGGTGGATTTTATTTCCTTGTTTAAATACCCTTACAACCCTTGTTACCAAAACTGACCCCGAAAGTGACCTGACAGAACCTTCGAAAAGTTGACGCGTAATTACCCTACTTAGACAACTCAAAAAATCTCAAAAAAATCATGGACGTAGCTAATATCATGTAGTTTTACCAGCTCGAAAATTAGAGTCTATCTCCTTACGGTTTTCGAATTAAAAATCAAATACTACTACTGAATTTTCGGACAGAATCTGCAGTTTTGACACTTAATCTTATAAAAGCTAAAAACCAACCTTCCCGACCTTCAAAAAATATAAACTCAACTTTTCCAGAAACTAGACTCATTGAATTTAACTTTAGGCTCAAGAATCATGTCAAAACTTATTTTTATCACCGAGTTACACCCCGATGAACACGACCCAAAATTCTGAACAGAAACACTAAGACCCATAAACCCTAATTCTTATCAATCAAAACATGCCCTAGGGTTTCTAATCTTGTAGTTTTCATTAAAAACATCATTAATGATTATCTAAGGTTTCAAAACATAATTTTAGCCATAAGAATCAGATTACACCATATACAAATTAACAAGATCATGAATACATGTTTTCTTCTTTTTACCACTTTATGATTTTATGTAGAAAACTTTTGTATGAATCATGGACATAAAAGATGAATCAAGAGAATCATGGAATACCTATGGAATAGAGATGGATACAAGAACAACCAAGACACCAAGGAATCAAGAACATAAAGCTTGAATACTTCTACTGAATTCACCAACTTCTTCTTGCAAATTCTAAGAATGATTACACAAGTTTTGGGGGATAAATTTTTAAGAGAGAATGATAAAGGAGAGGAAAGAGATCACGTTTTATATAGGAAAGGAGAGGGGGATAATTTTTTTTATCCTTTTAGAAGATTAGAAAAGATTTGGTCTAATCTCTTTACACTTATTACTTAGAATAAGATTTGTAAAAAGAAAACAAAATAATTTCTAAATATACAGGGGGGCAGATTTTAATATATATATAAATATATATATATATATATATATATATATCTAAACTTTCTATTTTTTTAAAACAATTACCTTATGTTATGTGTATATATTACACAAATGAGTATAACCTAAGGTTTTAATGTTAAAGACTTATTATTCAAACTTAGGTTATATTCAAAATGATGAAATAAAAATATAAACCAAATTTTTGGGTTTTACAACTCTTCCCCTCTAAAAAGAAAATTTCATCCTCGAAATTGAAATATGTAGATGAATTCAGGGTTATTCAGATTACCAAAGATGACACGATTGGTATGACAAACGATAGGGGCGCGATGAACAGTCAACCAATTCATACCAAGACTAATATCGAAGTCACTCATTTCTAGGGGAAGCAAATTAGCAAAACGAATCTTATCATCAAAATGAAGCGGACAGTTCTGATATTCGTGGTCAGACTTTTCATAGGCGTAGATATCGATAAGGTATAATTAAGTTGCGTAGGGAAGATGCTAAGGTGTTTAGCAAATGAAACAGAAACCACAGAATGTGTTGCACCCGTATCAAATAAGACAAAACAGCACGACCATTCAAGAAGAGAGTTCCCGAAACGGTACCTGAAGAGTTAGCTGCCTGATCCTTGGTCGAAGAAAATACTCGGTCAACGAATGAAACATCGAAGAAAATTTAAAGTTAAGATCAAAATACGAAAGGAAGCGATCATATCAAAGGAAACCTAAAGTCTACCCAATCCTCACAGGTCATAACCTAGGTTTTACAAGGCGTAACCTGGCTCTGATACCATAATTGTAACATCCTGCTCTGATAAAGAGACCAAAAGTCACATTATGGTGTCATATCAGAACATATAAACGCAAGCGGAAGACTTTATTAAATAAAAATACTAAGTCATGAAATCAAAAGACTTCCACAAAGTATTAACTTCCAACAAATCTAAATAAAAGAGATGATGTCCAACAAAATAAGTCTTAAACATAAATCCAAACAAGGGAATCTATCAAGGGTCGGTCCTTTAAGAGCTTCCTACTCTCAACACTCAAATCCCAGCTTCCCGCTTATTACCTGCCGCAGGAAAAGAAAACGCGGCTGAGCTAACGCTCAGTGAACAGATATAATAATAATGAGGGAAAAAGACAAAAAAATGAATGAAACGAATCACGAGAACCTACTAAACAAATGTCATACGAAATACGAATCGAATGAATAAGAATTAAGAACAACAAAGGAATGCCCACGAGCTCAGATAAATGTCTAAACATGATACATGAATAGACCCTAAAAATATAAGTAACAAATAGTCACATAATCAAAGTGTACACAGGTTTGCATTCCTGTGACGTTCCAAATAATGATATGGGGTTGTAATGCACATACACAACCATGTCAACCTAAAACTGAAATGAAACAAAGTACCTAGGATGTATCCATACGCTCCCTGCAAACAAAGTCATATCCTTATACATAAGTACATTGACGAGTGTACAAAAAAGTAAGCTACTAATAATCAAAAGCCATCATTCAAAAGGAACGCCGTGGATTCAATCCACCGCCACAGATAATTTCATGCCATTGGGCATCAATGACACGGTCATGGTACCTCCATGACTAGTTCAAATAGCTCGGGCAAGATTTAGGCAGAAGATATAAGTGAACAAGATACTAATGATCAAGTCAAGATAACAGATCTAACATCATATTCAAACAAGGATCAACAGAATCATAATTGCGAATATCAAATCAAACGGAATATCAGTGAATATCAAAGGAGTCATGATTACGGATAGCAAATCAAACAGAATATCAAACGAATATCAACTGAATCAAAGTAGCTAAGATAATGGAGATTTAAATCATAAGGTGTCCTTACTAAAAGGACGGAATATTTGTACCTTAACAAACAAGCAACGGAGAGAACGAACACGAAGACAAAAGATCAAAACCTCTTCACCGAATCTACATAAATCCATGATTACATATTATTATCTATCTTATTTCATAAGTTTATTACTTAATCTTACCATTTAAAACACTTAAGGTAACTAAATTAGGGTTTTCCAATTTTCTAGAATCTGCCAATATTTTTAAGCAAGTTTCCTGATGTTAAAGACCATTTAAACGAGCTCTTAAAAATATACCAAAAATTACAGAGGCTCCCACATGTGTCTAGTATATCTATGAATTTTGGTGGATTTTATTTCCATGTTTAAATACCCTTACAAACCTTGTAACCAAAACTAAAGTGACTTGACAGAAACTTCGAAAAGTTAACGCGTAATTACCCTACTTAGACAACTCAGAAAAATCTCAAAAAAATCATGGACGTAGCTAATATCATATAGATTTACCAGCTAGAAAATTAGAGTCTAACTCCTTACGGTTTTTGAATTAAAAATCAAATACAACTACTGAGTTTTCGGACAGAATATGCAGTTTTGACAGTTAATCTTATAAAAGCTAATAACCAACCTTCCCGACCTTCAAAAAATATAAACTCAACTTTTACAGAAACTAGACTCATTGAATTTAACTTTAGGCTCAAAAATCATGTCAAAACTCATTTTTATCATCGAGTTACACCCCGATGAACACGACCCAAAATTCTAAACTAAGACCCATAAACCCTAATTCTTATCAATCAAAATATGCCCTAGGGTTTCTAATCTTGTAGTTTTCATTAAAAACATCATTAATGATTATCTAAGGTTTCAAAACTTATTTTTAGCCATAAGAATTAGATTACACCATATACAAATTAACAAGATCATGAATACATGTTTTCTTCTTTTTACGACTTTATGATTTTATATAGAAAACTTTTGTATGAATCATGGACATAAAAGATGAATCAAGAGAATCATGGAATACCTATGGAATAGAGATGGAGACAAGAACAACCAAGACACCAAGGAATCAATAACACAAAGCTTGAATACTTCTACCGAATTCACCAACTTCTTCTTGCAATACACCACAAACATCCAATCTGGAATTACCAACCAGAAACACCTACTCTTCCTCCTCCTTGCAACTTCTATGGTTGAATACAAAATGTTTTTAGAGTAACGTTTTTTAGGGTTAATTATTGGTGGAGTGGAGGAATAGGGCCGGCGCTATAGTAAGAAGAATAAGGAGGGGAAGACACAAATAATTTCTTGCAAAATTAAATAGATGTTTTCCATTTTCCTCACTCTTTTCCTAAAATAAGTAAGCTTCAAAAATAAAAGATTTTAGTAAAAAATACCCATAGGGTCTTTTTTATCTTTTGGCTAATGAAGGAAAGAGGCTGGTTCATCATCAGTTGAAGGGATCTAGGTTGTTCCTTTCCCCCTATGGTGGGTATTATTTGGCCAGTGCCCATCTCATATTCATAGTTGACGCTTATCATAATTTAACGTCGTACAACTTACTAGTCAGACGCCTTCTCAACCTCACAAAAAGAGAGAATCCCTCACCACTCACAAATGTAAACGCGCGGGCCCAACTCACAACCTGAATATATAGAGAGGAGAAGGGGAAAAAAATTTCTATCATTTTAGAAGATTACAAAAGATTTGGTCTAATCTCTTTACACTTATTACTTATAATAAGATTTGTAAAAAGAAGACAAAATAATTTCTAAATATATAGGAGGGGGCAAAATATTTCTTTCTCATTTTTAAAGATTACACAATATTTGCTTAAAACATTTTTACTCTTATTTCTTAAAATAGGTTTTATAATAAAAAAGGAAAGTAAATAAACAAAATAAAAAATCAAAATATATTCCTAGGGGGGGGTGGATTTATGTATATAAATTAGGGAAGTTATATATATATTTTTTTAAACTATATATCTCATATTATAACTTAATAATGCACAATTAATTATAACCTAAGGTTTTTAAATGTCAAATTCTTATTATTTAACTTAGGTTATATTTCAAAATGATAATATAAAATGCAAACCAAATTTGTGGGTTTTACAACTCTTCCCCTCTAAAAAGAAAATTTCTTCCTCGAAATTGAAAATCAAAAATGAAATCGAAATTGAAATAGGTAGATGAATTCAAGGTTATTCAGATTATCAAAGATGACACGATTGGTATGACAAACGATAGGGGCGCGATGAACAGTTAACCAATTCATACCAAGACTAATATCGAAGTCACTCATTTCTAGGGGAAGCAAATTAGCAAAACGAATCTTATCATCAAAATGAAGCGGACAGTTCTGATATTCGTGGTCAGACTTTTCATAGGCGTAGATATCGATAAGGTATAATTAAGTTGCGTAGGGAAGATGCTAAGGTGTTTAGCAAATGAAACAGAAACCACAGAATGTGTTGCACCCGTATCAAATAAGACAAAACAGCACGACCATTCAAGAAGAGAGTTCCCGAAACGGTACCTGAAGAGTTAGCTGCCTGATCCTTGGTCGAAGAAAATACTCGGTCAACGAATGAAACAGCGAAGACAATTTAAAGTTAAGATCAAAATACAAAAGGAAGCGATCATATCAAAAAATAACAAAGAAGCCTAATGTCTACCCAATCCACCCAAGGTCACAACCTAGGTTTGACAGGTCGAAATGGCGGAGATACCATAATTGGAACACGCTCGCTCCAATGAAAGAGATAAAGCACACATTATATTAATGGTGTCAAATCAGTAAACATATATAGAAGAAAGCGGAAGACATTAATTATTTAAAATACCAAGTCATAATAAATAAAATGACTTCCAAAACAGTATTTAAATCCCAACAAAGTCAATAAAAGAACTCTTCAAAAAAGGAAAGGTCAATAGGAAAGCTAATAAGGGTTGGTCTTCTAGAAGCTTCCTACACTCATCACTCATATCCCAGCTTCCCGCTTATTACCTGCCACAGGAAAAGAAAATGAGACTGAGCTAACGCTCAGTGAATAGATATAATAACAACAACGGTAATAAGATAAAAGAATGAACGAAACGGATCATGAGAATCTGCTAAACAAATGTCATACGAAATATAAAGCGATAATTAAGAATTAAGGATAACAAATGAGTGCCCACGAGTTCGAAACAAAAGTCTAAAGCATGCCACACGCTTAGACTACCTAATCCAACACACATCGTATCATATCATATCATATAAAATTATACATGGGAGCTGCAGACTCCAAATGTACCCTACAAAATGTGAAATGGGGTGTATTGCACACACACAACCATTCACCTGAACTGAACGGAACAAAGTACCTAGGATGCATCCATACGCTCCCTGCAAAACAAAGTCATATCCATATACACAAGTACAATGACGAGTATACATACATATGTAAGCTAATAATAATCAAAGGCCATCATTCAAAAGGGAACGCCGTGGACTAATCACACCGCCACAGATAGTGTCATGCCATTGGTGCATCAATGACATGGTCATGGTACCTCCATGACTAGTTCAAATAGCTCGGGCAAGATTTAGGCAAAAGATATAAGTGAACAAGAGACTAATAATCAAATCAAAATAACGGATCTAATCTCATATTTAAACAAGGATCAACAGAATCATAATTGCGAATATCAAATCAAACGGATTATCAATGAATATTAAATGGATCATGAGAATGGATAGCAAATCAAACGGAATATCAAAAGAGTCAAAGTAGCTAAAACAAATAAGAATCAAGTCATGAGATGTCCTTACTAAAAGGACGGAATATCTGTACCTTAACAAATAAGCAAAGGAGAGAACGAACACGAAGACAAAAGATCACAATCTCTTCACTGAATCTACAAGAACCCATGATTACATGTTATTATCTATCTTATGCTATAAGTTTTATCACTTGGTCTTACCATATATAGAGTTTAAGTGACCTAATTAGGGTTTCCAAAAATTTAAGATTTTGACTACTTATTCAAGGTAAGTTCCCATACATAAATGACCCATAAAAACATCTTTTAAAATTACACCAAATATTATAGAGGTTCCTACATATGTCTAATACTCCCAAAAGGGAAAATTCATTGTGTTATTTATTTCCATGTTTAAGTATCCCTTTGACCCTTGTTACCCAAAACTGATCCCGAATTTGATCTGACAGAACCTTCAAAAAGTTCACGCGTAAAAACCCAACTTAAACAATTCAGAAAATTCTGAAAAAATCATGGATGTAGCACATATCATGAATATTTACCAAATCAAATTTTAAAGTCTAACTCCTTACGGTTTGAGAATTAAAAATCAAACACTACAACTGAAATTTTCGGCCAGAATCTGCAGTTTTGACACCTAATCTTATAAAATCTAAAAATTGACCTTCCCGACCTCCAATTGACATGAGGCCGGATTTTACAGAAACTAGACTCATTGAATTTCACTTTAGGCTCAAGAATCATGTTAAAACCAATTTTTATCATCAAGTTACACCCCGTTGAACATGACCTAAAATTCTACCCAGAAATTTTAAACATAAAAACCCTAACTTTCACCAATCAAAACAAACCCTAAGGTTTCTAATCTTGTAGTTTCTTATTAATTACACCATTAATGATATCTAGGGTTTCATAACATGTTATTACACCATTAATGATATCTAGGGTTTCATAACATGTTATTACACCATTTTAACAAGATTAAGCCCCACAATTTAACAAGATTAAGAACACATGTTTTCTTTACAATCTTTTAGGTTTTTATGAAATATAAAGATGAATCATGGAATATAAAGATGAAACAAGAGATATGGAATACTTACGAAGATTAAGATGGATACAAGAACAAGAATACCACACCAAGAACACCAAAGAATTGAACCAAGAACACCAAAGAATCAAGAACACAAAGCTTGAATAATTCTACCGAATTCACCAACTTCTTCTTGCAAGTTCTAAGAATGATTACACAAGTTTTGGAGGATAAATTTTTGAGAGAGAATGATGAGGGAGAGGGATAGAAATTGGCTGAATATATAGAGAGGAGAAGGGGACAAAAAATTTCTATCATTTTAGAAGATTACAAAAGATTTGGTCTAATCTCTTTACACTTATTACTTAGAATAAGATTTGTAAAAAGAAGACAAAATAATTTCTAAATATATAGGAGGGGGACAAAATATTTCTTTCTCATTTTTGAAGATTACACAATATTTGCTAAAAACCTTGTTACTCTTATTTCTTAAAATAGGTTTTATAAACAAAAAGAAAAGTAAATAAACAAAATAACAAAATCAAAATATATTCCTAAGGGGGGAGGGGGCGGATTTATGTATATAAATTAGGGAATTTATATTTTTTTTAAAACTATATATCTCATATTATAACTTAATAATACACAATTAATTATAACCTAAGGTTTTTAAATGTTAAATTCTTATTATTTAACTTAGGTTATATTTCAAAATGATAAAATAAAATGCAAACCAAATTTTTGGGTTTTACACCAAATCAAAAGGTGAATCTTTTGGATACCAAAGGCCCAATTTAGGTTGACCTTTTAAATATCTAAAAATTCTTTTCACAGCATGAAGATGTGACACTTTTGGGTTGACTTGGTATCTTGCACATGAACATCCACTTCTTCACCATCTTCATCCTTGAGCAAAGGCTTTTGAGTTTCCATAGGTGTGCTTGCTGTCTTGACATTTGTAAAACCAAATTTTATTCTAAATCTCAGTCACACACTTGTCTTGACTGATAAAAATCCCATCCTCTTTTTGCTTTACTTGTAGTCCTAAGAAGAATGTGATTTCACCCATAGAACTCATCTGAAACTTCTTATGCATCAACTTCTCAAACTCAATGCATAATGACTTCTTTGTAGAGCCAAAAATAATATCATCTACATATGCTTGAACTAATAGAATATCACCTTTGTCCTTTTTGATAAACAAAGTCTTGTCTATTTTTCATCTCTGAAACCCATTGTCTAACAAATCAGTTGACAAGGTTTCATACCAAGCTCTTGGAGCTTGGTGCAGTGCATAAAGTGCCTTTTCTACTTTGTATACTCTATCAAGGAAGTCTGGATCTTCAAATCCCGGTGGTTGACAAACATAGACTTCCTCTTCAATCTTACCATAAAGAAAAGCACCCTTGACATCCATCTAGTACACCACAAAGTCTTTAAATGAGGCATATGCTAAGAATAGCCTAATTGCTTCAATTCTGGCAACAGGGGCAAAGACTTCATCATAGTCAATCCCTTCTTCTTGTGTTTCCCCTTGAGCAACCAATCTTGCTTTATTTTGAATCACAATTCCTCTTTCATCCTTTTTATTCCTGAAGACCCATTTAGTGCCAATAGCCCTTTTTCTATTTGGTAAATCCACTAAAGTTAAAACTTCTTGTAGCTTGAATTGTAGAAGCTCTTCCTGCATAGCCTCTATCCAGCTTGGATCCTTTAATGCATGTATTACCTTTTTGGGTTCTTGTGATAAAAAGTAAGCAAACAAGCAATTTTGAAAGTCTTTATGGTTTGTTCTTTGCTGAACAGAACTAAACAAACCATGTTCTTCCAAATTCTTTGTCATTCTTCTTGTTTGAGGTGCTGAATTCAAGTCTCCAATAATTTGTTCAACTGGATGATCTTTGTGTATTCTTGTAGTTGGAATAGGACTGACAGGCATAAATGTATTCAAATTGTTCATGTCAGCCTCTGCACCAACATCTTCATCATCATCTGAATAAACAATATCTTCTGATTCAGGCATATATGGATCATTTGGAAGTTCAATGCTTGTTTTTGCACCAACAACATTAACTTCTATGCCAGCAGCATTAACAGTTGAACTAACAGCATTAAAATTGTTAGTGTTGTTTCCATCACTAGCAGTATTAATATTGTTAGTGTTGTTAACATTATCATCCTCTTTCTCTTGATCATTACTTGAATCACCACCTTCTTTTCCTGGTTCTTTAGTAACCTTCTTTTCATTATCTCCTGAAGGTTTGAATCCAGCATCAGGAGAACTCTTTGAATTTTGAGAGAATGGTAGATCAGCAGGCCACAATGGTAGCAGAATGTAATCTTTGCCAGGTACTGTCTCCATTCTAGCTTTACCTGCATCATCACATGCTTTTGTACCTGCATTACCATTAGACTGATTTCCTGCAACAACTGGCTTATAATTCATTGACTTTGTTAGTGCATCAATATCAAAAAGCCAATTTGGTCCACTTCTTGCAATATTAGGTGTATTCTCACTAAATTAGACATGCAGGTTCTCTTCAACTATCCTTGTTCTACTGTTGAATACTCTAAATGCTTTACTATTAATTGAGTACCCAACAAAGAATCCTTCATCAGCCTTACCATCAAACTTGCCTAAGTGATCTATGGTATTGAGAATTGTAACAGGACACCCAAATGGTCTCATAAAGCCTAAAGCTGGTTTTCTACCAAGAAAAAGTTCATAAGGGGTTTGTTATGAGGCTTAGTTACTAATACTCTATTTTGCACATAGCAAGCAGTATTAACTGCTTCAACCCAAAAAGCAGTAGGTAGCTTAGAATCAGCTAGCATTGTCCTAGCAGCCTCAGTTAGTGTTCTATTTTCCTCTCATCTACTCCATTTTGTTGAGGAGTTCTAGCTACACTAAATTCTCTCTTAATACCTTTTCTCTCACAAAACTGATTCATCTCCTTATTCTTGAACTCAGTTCCATTATCACACCTAATTACCTTAACCCTTTGATCTATTAGATTTTCTACTCCAGTTATAAAGGACTTAAGAATACCACTAGTCTCATCCTTAGTAGCTAGAAAGAAAACCCAACTAAACCTACTGTAATCATCTGTGACAACTAGGCAATACATCTTTTTCATTAAGCTTTTTATAAATGTTGGACCAAACAAATCCATTTGCAACATATGTAAAGGTTGGTTGATTGAACTTACTATTTTAGACTTACAAGAAGCTCTATGTTGCTTTCCTTTTTGACAAGCAACACAGGTTTGATCATTTTCAAAAAGTTTTAAAGGTAAACCTCTTACAAGATTTCCATTAACCAGTTTATTCATAGTTTTGAAATTTATATGTCAAAGCCTTCTATGCCAAAATTTAGATTCATCAGATGTGACTTTTGCAAAGAGACAAGTTAGACCTCTTTTAGAAACAATATTCTTTAAATCAACACTATACATATTGTTCTTTCTAGGAACTTTAATTAAAACATGACTTTTATTAATTAATTTAAAGTTTGAAGATAAAACAATGCATTCAATGTCATTAAAGAGAACACTATTCTTTTTGTCCCACATTTGTGAGACACTAAAGAGGTTAAACTGTAATTCTCTTACAAAATACATATTTTCAAAATCTAAATTACCAGTTTTGATTGTACCTCTACCAGTGATTTTCCCTCCTTTGGGGTTACCTCCAAAGGCAACATATCCTCCATCAATTTCTTCAAAATCAGCAAGATAGGACATGTTCCCTGTCATGTGCCTTGAGCATCCACTGTCAATCACTCCTTGGTCATGTAAATACATTTGTGGATTGCCATGCACATGTGGAAGAAAATCAATCTCTTTTAGGGACCCAAGCCATCACTGACTTGGATCTGCCTTGTGCATCAATATAATCAAATCTTTTAAATTTCATTGATGCACTGTTGTGTTTAGAAACATGGTCTAAAATTTTAGTCTTTGGTTTCCAAACCTAACAAGTTGAGGCTTTAACAGCATTAACCTGGTTTCCCTTAACATCATTAAGTACTACCATTGGCTTAGCAGTATTAACTACTGCTTTTGGCCTAGCAACATTAACATTTATATCCTTAAGAGTATTAACCCTCTGATTAAAATTACTGTTTTTAGTTTTTGTTTTGTTGTTGATGGGCCTTCTAACATTTGAATATGCTTTAATAAAAACATTTATCATTGGTCTTGCACTATTCACTGTTGTTCTGGGTTGAGCAATATTAACTGGTCTAGCAGTAGTAGGTGATACTAGGCTAGACCTCATTAATACTGCTTTTGGAACCATGTTCCTTTTAGGACATGGGTAAGTCATTCTAAAAAAAATCTAGTGATTCACCCTTTGAGTATAGTTCCATACTGGTTTTAACATCTTTTTATTATTAAACTGTCTTTGATGGTTATTACAATCATACTGCAGGTGATCAAAACTTCCACATACATAACAAGCTTTGTTAATCATCTCAAAATTACTTCCTAATCTTTGAGACATCCTGTAATTTCGGTTTCTTTGGTTTCCTCTAGGACTATATGTGTTCAGCCTATTTTGATCACCTTGTTTATCAGTTGTTTTCCTAGGAGATTTTACTTGCTCTTTAGATTTAACAAACTCTATTTTAGCAAAACTAGGTTTAACTATTTTCTTTTGAATCTTAGCATGAGGCATATCTTCTTCCTCACTATCAAACACCTAATCCTCAATAATTAGAGCATCATTATTCTTCCTAACAACCCTAGGCTTATCTGCACTAGCCTTAGCTTCACTAGTTTCAACTACAGGCTTCTTAACTGTAGGCTCACTAACTACAAGCTCATTCATAAACTCTTATAAACCAGAGAATGACAAATCAGGTTTTAGAGGCATAAAGTTTCCTGTATAGGGAGGTGGAACAGCATTATACCCTAAACCCATTTTACACTTATCAACTATCAGACAGTCTATTAGTTTGCTTAAGCTTTTAGATGAATTCTCAAGTTTTTCTACTGTTAGCTGAATTTCATCTTTTTGTTTTTGAGTTGGTTCCAACTTTCTCCTAAGCTCTGTACTGGCTACTTCTTTTAAATAAATCTCACGTTTTAAGAGCTTGATATCTTCTTCATAAACAGACTCATTTTTCTTATAAACTAGAAGTCTTGCTTCTACAGACTCTAAACCTGTTTTATAAGTAATAGCATTTATCTTAGATATCCTTAAATCTTTTAACAGCTGTTCATTTTCTTCTTTAAGAATTTTAAAATTTTCCAAACAAGATGATGAACAGTTTGAATCAGTAGATACCTCAGAGTTAGAACTTGTAGAAGAGTAAGCCATGAGTGCAAAGTTAGTTGGACCTTCTTCTGCTTGATCACTCCAATCATAATCACCAAGACCATCACATGAGATCAAAGCATTAGAAGTAGTTGTCTCCACTGGCACAACCCTTCTTGTGTTCTCCTTATTCCTGTTTTCTTGGTTCCTTGGAGCCCTACACTCCCTTGCAAAGTGTCCCCTTTTGTGGCAGTTGTAACACTCCACCTTGGACTTATCAAACCTAATGGTTTCAGTACCATTCACAGTAAGCTTTCTTCCAGTGTTCTTCAAGAATCTCCTTGCCCTTATTGTTAGCATAGCCATCTGCCACCTCAAGTCCATCTCTTCTAAATCATCAAGATTAATTTGTTGCAAGTCCTCATTGTCAAGTTATAGACTGTTTGGTTGACTTGCAAAGAAAGCACAGATAAAAGCATCACTCAAGTTATCAATTGTTGTTGAGTTAACATTAGTAGCTTGAGTACTAGCAGTTGTAACACTATGAGCAGTATTAACTGCTTTATTTGTACCGCTGGTGCTATTTGAGGACACAAAGGCTACGTTTTGTGTGTTTATGCTTGAGCTTGATGTCCCTTTGACCTCTGGTTCATAGATCTTCAGGTTGTTATAAAGATCATCCAAGCTTAATGTATCTATGTCAGGCTTGTTCCTCCATACAATGGTATGTGTGTTCCATTCTGGTGACAGACTTCTTAAGAACTTCTGATTTACATCTTCTTGTGTGATACTTTCACCATGAATCTCCACTTTCAGCAGTTGTAACTTTGTACCAGCAGCATTAACTCTGAACACTAGCAGTAGTAACTTATACACCAACAACATTAACTGTGTACAAGTAGTAGTAACTAAGAATATTTTCTTCAATCTTCACCAGCAGTACTAACTTTACTCTAACAGTACTAACATATACTAGCAGTAGTAACTAGCAGTACTAATATACACTAGCAGTACTAAGTTACACTAGCAGTACTAAGTTGCACTAGCAGTAGTAACTAAGTTACACTAGCAGTACTAACTACTTAGCATATTTTTCATTAGAGTTAATGAACAGCACTAACTTTATGCTAGCAGTAGTAACACAAATCTTAGCAGCAGTAACTCTAAGATCATCAAGAAGTCTTTTAATCCCAACAGAGTGTCTCCGTTGCTAGATTTTATCATGGTGCGGTGTGCCCAAAGAACATGAGAGAGCTCTTCCATCCAATTCTTGCTCCTTACGTCCAGCCTTGCTTTTATTCCCCCTCATAGACTGCGATTTGCTCTTTCTACCAGGCCGTTTGTTTGCGGATGTTTAACAGAAGCAAAGTGTTGGCGAATACATAGTTTCTCGCACCAGTCTTTGAATGGATTGTCCTGGAATTGTTTTCCATTATCCGATATGATCTCTACTGGGAGTCCGAATCTACAAACAATGTTTTCCCATACAAATTTTTTGATTTGATTGCCAGTGATGGTTGCAACCGGTTTTGCTTCAATCCACTTTATGAAGTAGTCAATAGCTACTATTAAGAATTTGACTTTTCCTGGTCCTTCCGGAAAAGGTCCGACTATGTCAATTCCCCATTTGTAGAACGGCTATGGAGATGTGATTGGAGTTAGCTTTTGTTGCGGATTCCTTGGAACAGGTTTATGAATTTGACAATATTGGCATGCTCTTATTAGTGACCTTGCGTCCTTATGCATGGTAGGCCAATAATAACCAATCCTTAAGGCTTTGGCCATGACAAATCATGTGCTTCCATGCATGCTACAAGATCCTTCTTGTATCTCTCTCAGGACATAATTTGCTTGAAGTGGTCCTACGCACCGTAACCATGGTCCAAGGAAAGATTTATTGTCGAGAGTCCCGTTAATTACGGCAAATCATTGTGACTTGCGTCTTACTACTCTTGCTCTTTTCACATCCGCTGGCAGGGTTTCCTCCGTGAGGTATTCGAAAATAGGGGTCATCCATGTGTCTCCTTCTTCTTCTACCACTGCTAGTATTTCCACTTCACCTGTTGATTTTTCTTTTAGTTCTTCGACCAACACTTGCTTACTTAAGTGCGCAAAGCTTGTGGATGCTATTTTGCTTAGTGCGTCTGCTTTTTTATTTTCACTTCTAGGGACTTGTCTGATTGTGAACGCTTTGAAGCTGCTGGCAAGTGTTTGTACCTTTTCCAGGTATCGAATCATGTCGACTTCTTTTGCGACGTACATTCCGTTTACTTGGTTGGCCACCGGTCGTGAATCAACATTTGCTTGAAGATTTTTAACACCCATTTGCTACGCTATCCGCAATCCAGCAATCAAAGCTTCATATGCCGCTTCATTGTTTGTGGCGTCAAACCTAAATCTTAGGGCATAAGTGAATTACATCCCTTTTGGGTTTGTAAGTATCAGTCCTGCCCCAGAACCATCTGTGCAGGATGATCCGTCCGTAAATAGAATCCATAGCTCAGGGAGTTCTTCTTCCACTTCCATCAAAGTATCCGGAGATTCCTCTTCTGGCCGTTCGACTATGAAGTCTGCCAATATCTGCCCTTTAACTGATACTCTAGGTCTGTAATGTATTGCGTATTCTCCTAATTCGATGCTCCATTTCTGTAGCCTTCCTGCTACTTCCGGTCTTGATAACACTTGCTGTATCGGTTGGTCTGTGATTACTATGATTGGGTGTGCTTGAAAGTATCTCTTTAGGCGCTTATTGGCATGTATCAAGGCTAGCACTAGTTTTTCCATTGATGTGTAGTTTATTTTCGAACCTCTTAATGCCCTACTGACAAAGTAAATGGGCATTTGTTTCGATTCTCTCTCCGTCATCAGGACCACGCTTACCGTCTCTTTTGCTGCTACCAAATAGACGATAAGTTCCTCTTTTTCCATTGGTGCGGCTAACATGGGAAGTTCAACTATTAGTTGCTTCATCTGCTTGAACGCCTCTTCGGCTTCCGCAGTCCAATGAAAATCACTTTTCTTCGTGCATATTTTCAATGTTTTAAAGAACGGTAATGATTTCTCTGCTGATTTGGCCAATAACCTGTTCAGGCTTGTGAGCTTTCCGTTTAACTTTTGTACGTCTTTCAAGCATTTTGGGGATGGAAGACTTAAGACAACGTCTACCTTGTCTGGACATACTTTCAGCCCCTTGGTGTTGACTTTGTATCCTACGAACATCCCTTTTTCTACCCTAAAAGTATACTTTTTAGGATTCAATTTCATGTTAATTTCCCTTAGAGTTTTTAACGTCTCTTCTATGTCCCTGGCTATCTCATCTTCCGTGTGGCTTTTGATGATAAGGTCGTCCACGTATACTTCGAGATTTCTTCCGATCTGTTTGTGGAATGCTTTATCCACCAGAAGCTGGTAAGTTACCCCAGTATTTCTCAAACCGAAAGGCATCTTTGTATAGCAGAATATTCATTGGCTTGTAATGAACGCTGTTTTTTCTTCATCTTCTTTTGCCATTTGTATTTGGTGATAGCCTTTGTACGCGTCTAAGAAGCATTTGAAAGGGAATCCGCACAAGGATTCCACCTTCCAGTCTATTTCTGGTAGCGGATAACCATCTTTTGGGCATGCTTTGTTTAAATCTTTGAAATCTACGCACATCCTCCAACTGTCATCATGCTTTTTTACCATCACCGGGTTAGACAACCAGTCATGGTAGTGTACTTCCTTCATGATTCCTGCCTCCACAAGTTTCCCAACTTCTTCCTGTATTGTCCTCTTTTCTTTTGTCTAACCGGAGAGCATCCCTCCCGCACGTTTAAGCGATGTTCCGCAATGTGTCTTGGGACGCCGGTCATATCCGCAGGCTTCTAGGCAAAAATGTCCAAGTTACGCTGGAGTAGACCACACAACTTGTTGCGGCCTTCCTCGGTGAGAGTGGAGCCAATCATTACTGTTTGTTCCGGATATTCTGGATTTATTGCCACCTTGACTCTTTCTTCCACTATTGGTTTGGTAGCCGGGAGGGTCTCTTCTGGTCCGGAGACCAACGCACATTCCAGCGGGACCAACCTGCTGCTTTTTAGGGTAATTACTCCTCCTTCTACCGGGAGCTTCAGCATTCCGTGAGCTGTTGACGGAACTGCTTGCAATTTTCTGACTCCTGGTCTTCCAATAATTCCGTTGTACGGAGATGGTGACCTTACAACCACGAAATTCATCCAAGCCGAAGTGGAGTGTTCTTCATCTTTAATCCTTACCAGTAGTTGTATTTGCCCTATTGGCCATATTATCTCACCACTGAATCCAATCAAAGGGGTGGTGGCTGGCATTAATTGGTTCTTGATTTCTAGACGGAGTCGGCTAAATCAATGCTCATATAGTATTTCTGAGGCTGATCCGCCATCCATGTACATGCGGTGTATGCAATGGCCTCCTACTTTCTCCTCGATGATCATTGGACTTTTTGTTCCTTCATTTTCACCTAGGGGTGGAAAAATGATTTCTGGGTTAGGAGAAAAGATTTGTGTAATCCTTTGTCTGGCCACTCTTTTCCAAGGTTAGACCATTAGGATAGCTAATGCTTTATCTTTCCCGAAGGTTTCCCTTTTTTTTTGCCGCCTTAGGCTGTTCCTTTCCGTTGTTTTATTTGAGATCTTTGATCAAGTGCGACAGCTTTCCTACCTTGAGCATTTCTTCGATCTGCTTCTTCAGGCGCATACACTCGTCTGTGTTATGCCCTACTTCACCATTGAACTCGCAAAATTTAGCGTGATTTTGTTTCTCAACTAGGGTTCTCATTAGTGGCGAAGTTTTGAATTTTTCTTTGTCTAAAGCGAAGATTTCTTTGGGAGTTTTTATAAGGAGCGTAAACCGATCCTGCTTCCTTTCCGGTCGTTACTGGTTCCGAAAGCCTCCTTTCTTGAAATTTTACTTTTGATTACCCTCTTGCTGTTTCCATGGCAGAAACGATTTCTTCCGCTCGTGATTCGAGGCTGTCACTTCCCCCTTAGGAAAGATGTGGTCACTCTCATCATTTCATCAACTGTTTTTAGGATTTTGTCATGGAGACGTTTGATGAGTTCGGGGTTTGTGATTCTATGCACGAATCCGGAGATTCTCATGTACTCTGGTGCTCCTTTGACATCCCTGCTTTCTAGTTTATACCTTTTCACAAAGTCTTTCGTAGACTCTCCATCCTGCTGTTTAATGTTATGGATCTATATGGGATCTTTGATGCATTTCTTCTGCTGAAGATAGTTTTCAGGAATGCTTTTTTCAGATCATCATAGCTGTCTATTGATTCAGCCGGAAGGTCATCGAACCATACTCTCGCGTTTCCTGTTAGCGTAGAGTTGAACATGTGGCACCAGGTTGGTATAGCCCACCGTTCTGTTTTTGCGGCGGCCTGGAACATTTTTAAATGATCCTCTGAATCTTCACTTCTGTCATATGTCTTGATGTGGCTGGGCATTCTTGTTTTTGGGAAATCGGAGTAGCGGATTCTGGGTGTAAAATAATCTATTTTTTCACATACCCATGGCTGGGATAAGTCGTCCTCCTCCCTACTTGGTTTCTCTTTCTTTAATCTTGATTTCTAATGCCCGCCTCTGCTGTCCTCACTTTCTGAGAACGCTTTCGTATATCTCGAATAGGAGCGCTGGTTGTCATTGTCTGAGCGTGCGGTCACACTCTTTTCTCTGTTTCCCAACCTTTTGAACACGCCTCTTTCTTTCTCCCTTAATTTTTACTTTGGCGATCTTGACTGTTCGCGTCTTATTCTTGAAAACACACTAGGGCCGGGTCTTGGGCTGCGGGAGCGCCTAAATCTGTGCCTCTTTTCGTGCTCCCTAGTACTCATCGTCCTTGACTCAGAGTACCGCGATGTCCTGGAGGATCCGTTAAAGTTTAGTCGGGCTTCCACTCCCTCAGCTTTTCATTTTTTTCTTTCTCCTCGTTAAACTTCTCGGCTATGATTGGTAGCAACTGGTTGTAGTTCTTGTCACAATACTCCCGGATGGCTAGGTCGGACGCGGGCCCACCTCGGTCTTGCAAGACTGGCTCTTTTTCTCTCCCAACCATGTTCCGCACGACAGACACGGGCTGGCTAGGAGCGGATTGTTCAGGATTGCTCATGGTGAGTATTTTCGTAGAACGCAGTTGTTTTCGGGTCCCACGGCTGGCGCCAACTTGTTAGTACAAAAGATGTTATGGGTTGAAAGGGTGGATTTGGGATGATTATTGGGCTGGGCCAATGATGTGATATTGTACTAAACCAAGCAATGTGACGATCTCCTGCACAATCAAAAGTAAACCGTTAGTCTTATCGTGGGGATGGACCCCACGATTGGACTCTGGCGTAAGAGTAAGTATACATGTTTGTCAGAGAATGTCAGAGTATGTGTGTGTGAAATGTTATCAGAAAATCATACCTTGTGGGGTGTCAGAGTATCCCTTTTTATAAGTGAGCCCAATATTAGGTTTTCTTAATATTTCGCTCATTTTTGTTAGTGGGCCGAAGTGGGACCCTCGCCAGGCAAGGATCCGCTTATAATCATGACTTGCAGACTTGGGCTTCCCTAGCAGACTCCCGCTGTCTTGCGGAAGTGTCCTCTAGAAGCCTTTCGTCCGTTTTGCTGCCTCCGGACCGTAGCCAGTTGGTCTGGGCTTAGCTTTGGTCCATTGTGCCTTGTGATCATTTTATTGGACTTGGGCCCATGCACGACTTATGTAGTCCAGGCCCAAAGGCCTGCTCTACATGTTATACGTCATCAGATGCCATGGAAGTACCACGTTTGTTGATGTGGAAATGTGGAATGAGTGGGTTAGAGACAAGGTGTCTGCATAGGGATCAATAATAATCCAATACAATAATGTCTACATATTTTTTTATTCATTTTGGTGAAAAACAATTGTGTTATTGATTTAGGGGTGTTTGACTCTTTGGATAACCTTAAGTTTATTAGTTGTGTTATATTTTATATAAGATAACTACTATAATCACACAGAATTTTAGTTTAGAAAAATAATTAGGATGATTAAATACGTAGTTAATTATATGCTTAGAATACATGTGTAAACATAGTTTTAGTCATCACACTCATTTCTCATTGCACATAGTTGCGTCATGCATGCATGCATGGAATTGCTTGCATTCAGCTCCAAAGCTTCATTGTTTTGTACTAAGTCTACTTCCACTGTTCTTAGTGTAGGAATGCCAATTTCTGATGGAATGACTGCTTTCGTTCCGTATGTTAATATTTTATCATGGTTCGGTGTGCCCATAGAACATTAGAAAGCTCTTCCATCCACTTCTTGTTCCTTGCACCCAATCTCGCTTTTATTCCTTCTCCTAGACCGCGGTTTGCTCTTTCTACCAAGCCATTGGTCTGTGGGTGTTTGATAGATGCAAAGTGTTGGCGAATACATAGTTTCTTGCACCAATCTTTGAATGGATTATCCCAGAACTGTTTTCCGTTGTCCGAGATGATCTCTCCTAGGAGCCCAAATCTACAGAAGATGTTGTCCCATTCAATTTTTTTGATCTGATTGCTAGTGATGGTTGCGACTATTTTGCTTCAATCCACTTTGTGAAGTAATCCATAGCTACTATCAAGAATTTGACTTTCCCAGGACCTTCCAAAAAGGGTCCGGCTATGTCAACTCCCCATTTGTAGAACGGCCATGGAGACGTGATTGGAGTTAACTTTTGCTGTGGATTTCTTGGTACAGGTTTATGAACTTGACAGTCTTGGCACGCTCTTATTAGTGCCCTTGTATCTTTATGCATGGTAGGCCAATAATAACCGATCCGTAAGGCTTTTGCCACAACGGATCACGTGCCTGCATGCATGCTGCAAGACCCTTCATGTATTTCTCTCAAAACATAGTTTGCCTTAAGTGGCCCCATGCATCGTAGCCATGGTCCAAGGAAAGATTTTCTGTAGAGAGTACCATTAATTACAGCAAACCGTTGCGACCTGCGTCTTACTGCTCTTGCTTTTTTCACATCCGTTAGCAAAGTTTCATCCTTGAGGTATTCAAAAATAGGGGTCATCCAGGTATCTCCTTCTTCTTCTACCACTGCCAATATTTCCACTTCACTTATGGATTTTTCTTTTAATTCTTCAAACAATACTTGCTTACTCAAGTGTGCAAATCTTGTGGAAGCTATTTTGCTTAGTGCATATGCTTTTTTGTTTTCACTTCTAGGGAATTGTCTGATTGAGAACGCCTTAAAGCTGCTTGTAAGTGTTCTTACTTTTTCCAGGTAACGGATCATGCCAGCCTCTTTCGCAACGTACGTTCCGTTCACTTGGTTTGCCACTAAACGTGAGTACACATTTGCTTGAAGGTTTTTAACACCTATTTGCTCCACTATCCGCAATCCAGCAATCAAAGCTTCGTATTCTGCTTCGTTGTTTGTGGCGTCGAATCTAAATCTTAGGGCATAGGTGAATTCCATCCCTTCTGGGTTTGTGAGTATCAGTCCTGCCCCGAAACCATCTGTGCAGGATGATCCATCCGTAAACAGGATCCACGGCTCGGGGAGTTCTTCTTCCACTTCCATCAGAGTATCCAGAGATTCCTTCTCTGGTCGTTCGACTATGAAATCTGCCAATATCTGCCCTTTAACTAACACACTGGGTCTGTAATGTATTGTGTATTCTCCCAATTCGATACTCTATTTTTGTAGCCTCCCTGCTACTTCCGGTCTTGATAACACCTGTTGGATCGGTTGATAAGTGATTACTATGTATGGGTCTGCGTGAAAGTATCTCTTTAAGCGCTTACTAGCATGCACCAAGGCTAGCACTAACTTTTTCATTGATGTATAGTTTACTTCTGGACCTCTTAATGCCCTGCTAACAAAGTATATAGGCATTTGTTTAGCTTCTTTCTTCGTCATCAGGACCGCGCTTACCGTTTCCTTAGCTGTCACCAAATAGACGATAAGTTCTTCTTTTTCCATTGGTGCAGTCAACATGGGAAGCTCCGCTATTAGCTGTTTCATTTGCTTAAACGTTTCTTCCGCTTCCGTGGTCCAATGGAAGTCACTTTCCTTTGTGCATTTTTTTAAAGTTATAAAGAATGGTAAAGACTTCTCTACTGATTTGGCTAAGAACCTGTTCATGCTTGCGAGCTTTCTGTTTAACTTTTGTACGTCTTTTAATCATTTTGGGGATGGGAGACTTAAGACAGCGTCAACCTTGTCTGGACATACTTCCAGACCCTTGGTGTTAACTTTGTATCCTAAGAACATCCCTTCTTCTACCCTAAATGTACACTTTTTAGGATTCAATTTCATGTTAATTTCCCTTAGAGTTTTAAACGTCTCTTCTATGTCTTTGACTATCTCATCTTCCGTACGGATTTTGATGACAAGGTCGTCTACGTATACTTTGAAATTTCTTCCAATCTGTTTGTGGGACACTTTATCCACTAGACGCTTGTAAGTTGCTCCAGCGTTTCTCAGACCAAAATGCATATTTGTATAACAGAATATTCGTTGGCTTGTAATGAACGCTGTTTTTGACTTCATCTTCCATTGCCATTTGTATTTGGTAGTAGACTTTGTACGCGTCTAAGAAACATTTGAAAGGGAATCCACACAAGGATTCCACCTTCCAGTCTATTCTGGTAGCGGATAACCATCTTTTGGGCATGCTTTGTTTAAATCTTTAAAATCTACGCACATCCTCCAACTGTCATCATGATTCTTTACCATTACTGGGTTAGACAACCAGTCATGGTAGTGTACTTCTTTTATTATTCCTGCCTCTATAAGCTTTCCAACTTCTTCATGTATTGCTTGATTTCTATCCGCTGCTTGCCCTCGTTTCTTTTGCCTAACCGGAGAACATCCCTCCCGCACATTCAAGCGGTGTTCCGCTATATGTCTTAGGACGTCGGTCATATCCGCAGGCTTCCAAGCAAAAATATCCAAGTTGCGCTGAAGTATGTTACACAACTTGTTGCGGCCCTATTCGGTGAGAGTGGAACCGATCATTATTGTTTGTTATGGATATACTGGGTTTATTGCCACCTTGACTCTTTCTTCCACTATTGGTTTGGGAGCTTGGGGGTTTCTTCTGGTTCGGAGACCAACGCGCATTCCAGCAGAACCAACCTACTGCTTTTTAGGGTAATTACTCCTCCTTTTACCGGGAGCTTTAGCATTCTGTGAGCCGTTGACGGAACTGCTTGTAATTTTCTGACTCCTGGTCTTTCAATAATTTCGTTGTACGGAGATGATGACCTTATAACCACGAAATTCATCCAAGCCAAAGCGGAGTCTTCGTCTCCAATCTTCACCGGTAGTTGTATTTGCCCTATTAGCTATATTATCTCACCACTAAATCCAATCAAAGGGGTGGTAGCTGGCACCAATTGATTCTTGATTTTCGGACGGAGTCGGTTGAAACAGTGTTCATATAATATTTTTGAGGCTGATCCGCCATCAACGTACATACGGTGGATGCAATGGCCTCCTATTTCTGCCTCGATGATCATTGGACCTTCTGTTCCTTCGTCTTCATCTAGATGTGGGAAAAGGATTTCTGTGTTAGGGGAAAAACTTTGTGTTATTTTTTTCCTAGCCACCCTTTCCCAAGGTTGGATCATTAAGATGGCTAATGCTTTGTCTTTCCCAGAGGTTTCATCTTTCTTCACCGTCTTGGGCTGTTCCTTTCCACTGTTCTGTTTAAGCTCCTTTATTAGGTGCGAAAGCTTTTCTGCCTTGAGCATTTCTTCTATTTGTTTCTTTAGGTGCATACACTCGTCCGTGTTATGCCATACTTCGCCATGGAACTCACAAAATTTGGTGTGATTCTGCTTCTCGACTGGAGTCGTCATTGGTTGAATTTCCTTTTTTCTAAGGCGAAAATTTCTTTGGGAGTTTTTGTGAGGAGCGTGAATCGATCTTGCTTCCTTTCCTACCTCTGCTGGTTCCGAAATCCTCCTTTATTAAAATTTTGCCTCTGGGTACCCTCTTGTTGTTTCCATGGTGGAAACGACTTCTTCCATTCGTGATTCGAGGCTGCCACTTCCCCCCTGAGGAAAGATGTGGTTACTCTCATCATTTCATCAAGTGTTTTTGCGATTTTATCATGAAGACGTTTGATGAGTTCAGGGTTTGTGATTCCATGCACGAATCCGGAGATTCTCATGCACTCTAGTGCTCCTTTGACATCAGTGCTTTCTAATTTGTATCTTCTCACAAAGTCTTTCATAGATTCTCCATCTCGTTGCTTGATGTTATGGAGTTCTATGGGATCTTTGATGTACTTCTTCTTTGCTGAGATTAGTTTTCCAGGATATGGCTTTTTTCAGATCATCATAGCTGTTCTATGTGATTCAGCCGGAAGGTCAACGAACCATACTCTCGACCATCTTCCTGTTAGCGTAGAGTTGAACTTGTGGCACCGGGTTGGCAATAGCCCACCTTTATGTTTTTGCGATGGGCGGCCCTGGAAGATTTTTTTAAATTGATACTACGAATCTTTTACTTCCGTCTTGATATGTCTTGATGTACTCGGTATTCTTGTTTTTAGGGAATCGAAGTAGCGGATTATTGTGTGTTAAATAATCTATTTTTTCACTCTGGGTGTAAAAGGATCTATTTCTTCACATACCCATGGCTGGGACAAGTCGTCCTCCTCCCTACTTGGTTTCTTTTTCTTTGATCTTGATTTCCAATGCCTGCCTCCGCTATCCTCACATTCTGAGAACGCTTCCGTATATCTCGAATAAGAGCGCTGGTTGTGGCTGTCTGAGCGCGCAGACACACTCTTTTCTCTGTTTCCCAACCTTTTGAACACGCCTCCTTCTTTCTCCCTTAATTTTTGTCTTGGCGATCTTGACCATTCACGTCTTATTCTTGAGAACACACTAGGGCATGGTCTTGGGCTGCGGGAGCGCCTAGATCTGTGCCTCTTTTCGTGCTCCCTAGTACTCATCGTCCTTGACTCAGAGTACCGCGATGTCCTAGAGGATCCGTTAAAGTTTAGTCGGGCTTTCACTCCCTTCAGCTTTTCGTTTTTTCTTTCTCCTCGTTAAACTTCTCGGCTATGATTGGTAGCAACTGGTTGTAGTTCTTGTCACAATACTCCCGGAGGGCTGTGTCGGACGCGGGCCCACCACGGTCTTGCGAGACTGGATCTTTTTCTCTCCCAACCGTGTTCTGGACCACAGACGTGGGCTGGCTAGGAGCGGATTGTTCAGGATTGCTCATGGTGAGTATTTTCGTAGAACGCAGTTGTTTCCGGGTCCCACGTATGGCGCCAACTTGTTAGTATAAAAGATGTTATGGGTTGAAAGGGTAGATCTGGGATGATTATTGGGTTGGGCTAATGATGAGATCTTGTACTAAACCAAGCAATGTGACGATCTCATGCACAATCAAAAGTAAACCGTTAGTCTTATCGTGAGGACGGACCACACGATTGGACTCCGGCGTAAGAGTAAGTATACATGTTTGTCAGAGAATGTTAGAGTATGTGTGTGTGAAATGTGATCAGAAAATCATACCTTGTGGGGTGTCAGAGTATCCTTTTTTATAGGTGAGCCCAATATTAGGTTTTCTTAATATTTCGCTCGTTTTTGTTAGTGGGCCGATGTGGAACCCTCGCCAGGCAAGGATCCGTTTATAATCGCGACTTGCAGACTTGGGCTTCCCTAGCGGACTCCCGCTGTCTTTCGAAAGTGTCCTCTGGAATCCCAATATTAGGGTTGAGTTTTGTTTTTAACAAATATTAAATAAAAATTTGTGGAAAAAGAAACAAAAGGGTTATGAGTTGAATATCTTCTGGGCCCCACAGTCTTCGATAATACTAATGAGATATTAAAATTTCCATTTTTACCCTTTATCATTCTACATATATATTATTATATAAGACTTAATTTAAAATTCAAAGCAACTCAGCTGAAAACCAGCTAGCTAATCAATGGATTCAAGCACAAGAAGATATAGTGTGGTAATGGTTCCATGGTTAGCCCATGGTCCCATATCACCTTACCTTGAACTAGCCAAAAGAACTCGCAGCTAGCAAGTTTCATATATACTTTTGTTCAACCTTAATCAATCTTGGCTACATCAAGAAGAATGTTGGCGAACAGTACTCGCAATCAATCGAGCTTGTTGAACTTGATCTGCCCTCCTCGGCTGATGATCTCCCTCCTCACCACCACACCATAAATGGTCTCCCTCCACCCCTCATCGGCACACTAAGTGCAGCTTATAAAAAATCTACTCCCTCTTTCACTACCATATACTACATCCGTCCCAAAATTATTGTCCAGTTTTGACTTTCTGAGTCTTTCTTTGTCAACTTTGACCTTAAATAATTTTGT
>BQNB010073924.1:8580-31959 GCA_026074375.1 Tanacetum coccineum
CTAGATTCCGCATAGTTTGTGATATTCTCAATCTTAGTTTCTACTATAGTTGTCTTGGATCTATCTAATACAACTAAGCTTTAACAAGCTAAGAAGTAAGATCGGTCAAGAAGGGATCAACAACAAATACAAAGAGAAGAAAAGATATCAAGCTAAATGAATAAGAATTGCGTTGCACTCCACTAATGTACGCCGCACTTACCTATATAGCCAAAAACCACCGCACTTATACCAAGTGCGCCGCACTTTCCATCTAATGTGAAGAATAAATGAAGACTTTATTACAAGTGCATTTACACCCCAAGTACGCCACACATTCTTTTGTATGCGTCACACTTTCTCAATTAACATTTAATGCTAGTGTATTTAATCACCAAGTGTGCCGCACAATGTTTTGTATGCGTCGCACTTTTCACCTAAATTTAGCCTATAAATAGAGGACTAATTTTTACTCTCAAATCACTCCTCTCTATTCTTCTCATTCCATATAACACACACACCCCAATCCTTTCACCCATACAAACACCAAAACACTACTCCTTTGAAGAATAAAGATCAAACAATCAAGAACGAAGACGGTTATCAACTTAGTTATGGAAATAATGGAAGTTTGTGTTAAATCTATTTTTGTTATGAACACTTTAGCCATAAGAGGCAAAATCTCTCATGACTACTTGGTGATGTTATGATAATGAATAAACATTTGGTATGATCATGATCCCTTTAATCTCAAGCTTATGTTGAAATCCTATTATATCTTATATTGCTTATCTTTGCTTATCAACTTAAATTATATAGTCATATTGGTATAGGTCGAAAGACCTGGTATGATCTATGTGGTTTTAAAGATTTGTCTATGATCTTTATCGCTTGTGCCGAGAAATCCACTTTCGTAATTAATAAACAAATAAGATTTGATATACTAGTAACTGGATTATTTGAGTGACACATTAGGTCTAATTAACTAAATATAAGTCTTGAGTTAATTAAGTTAGTTGGTGAAAACATTTTCTGACTTAAGGAATCTAGTCCAAGTATACCTAGAGTGTATCTACTTCTGACTAAGGTATTTGTGGGTTCCTTCTGTACTCGTACGGCGGATGGACCGAAGAGATCCATATGGAGGAGTTCTAAGAATCTAGTTGTTGAGACTATATTATTAGCTTTGTGACTAGCGTGAGCTTGTTTTCTAATTTTGCAAGCATCACAGAAGTGTTGATCAAACTTAAGCGTAGGTAAGTTTCTAACTAATTCCTTAATTGCTAACGATTGAATGAGACGCATATTTACGTAGCCTAATCTCCTATGCCACAACATGGAGTTTTCATCAATCGTTGCTAGACAGATTTGGTCTTTTGGCTTATTTCCTAATTTCATCACATATAAGCCTTTTTTCCTAATACCTCTACCTAGACCTTACCGTCCTTAGTGATTTCACTATCATGTTCAGAGAAAGTTACCCTACACTTGTTATCACATATTTGTCCTACACTTAGCAAGTTAAATCTTAAGTTATGTACATGTTCTACATTATCTATTTTGAGAGAGTCATTCAAAATCGTACCTTTGCCAATGATGTTACCGCGAAGATTGCTACCAAAAATAGCATTACCTCCGTTGTATGCCTTGTAGCTTGAGAAGAGCTTTTAGTTACCCGTCATGTGTTTAGAGCATTCACTATCTTTTATCCACTTATCGGGTTCCAAGTCGACTTCAAGGCATATCTATTTATATAAGATAATAACTCAAACATTTGGTCCCCAATATCTCATGGGTCCAAAGTTGTTAGTGCTAAACATCCCTTGCATTTGATGCAATTGGTTGGGATGTGGAAATGGAAGACACATTTCCCATGGCATGTAACTTTAACGTTGAAAATTGTTCCAAGTTACGGGAAAGCTATAAGGTTGATTTTGTCGACCAATGTTCCTTTTTGGTTGCGGTGTATTAGGATGAGGATAATTATTATTGACTCTTCTAGGTGGTGGAGTTTTTGATCTAAGATTAGGTTTTGAAAATCCGACTCCGGGTTTTGACAATGGCTTATAAAATTATTTAACTTCATTATCACTAACAACGAGAACTTTGATGTTGTTTACTATTATGTGTTTTGGTCTAGGACCCAAAATAGATTTTTTAAAAGACACACTTTTCTCAGATCCATACATAATGATTGGCGGTCCCATAATTTCTTTGGGGGGCGCCTGTACATTATGGGGGCCGCCCATATTTATGGGACCTCCATCAGAAGACGCCTTTTTCTGGGCTTTCACAATTTTTATTTCCTTAGTTCCACTAGATGATGCTTCAAATGAATTAAACCCTAAACCTATTTTTTCTCTAGATGGTTTTTGATTACTTAACATTTCATTTAGACAATGTGTACTCTTTTCAAATTTAGTTAATCTAATGCTTCCTCTTTGAGTTTTTCATTCTCAATTTTAAGCATATGACACTTTACACATTCGAGATCAACTCCCTTGTTTTTCTCGAGTGTAGACACTTTTTCTTTTTGAATACCGAGTTCTTTTTCTAAACTATTTCTAGTGGCTTTTAATCTTTTGTTTTTAGTGATTATTTTTAAACTCATTTTGCACAGTTTATCATATTCATTATCTAAATTAAATCATCTATTGATGACTTTTCATCACTAAAGTAAGAGGATTCGGAACATACCTCATTTGATGCTTGAGCTACGAGACACGTCTTGTCTTTGACCTTCTCATCATCTTCTTCACCGCTATCACTCCAAGAACCTCCGACGAATGATCTTTGGTTCTTGTCTTTCGGTGGTTTTGGACATTCTTCAATAAGATGATTTGGATCACCGCATCTAAAACATTTTCTATCACTTTTGCCGTTCTTGTCATCTCGGCTTCTTTGGAACGTCTTTTTGTCGTTCCGAGGTTGTCACAAGAATCTACCTCTTCTTTTAAAGAACTTCTTGAAGTCTCTAACCGCCATGGCGTATTCTTCATCTTCACTCCGAAAGTCGAACACTCCTTATTACTAGATTCTTTCTTAGCCTTTAAAGCAAGAGATTTTCTTTCTCCTTAGCTTTGACTATTTCAGAATCTTTCTTGATGATCATCTCGTGAACTTTGAGATTCCCAATGAGTTCATCAAGTGATAGTGATGTTAAGTCTTTTGACTCTTCAATCGTCATAAACTTTGCTCTCCATTTAGGATGTAGACACCTAAGAAACTTCCTAACATAGTTCTTGCTAGAATAACCTTCATCAAGAGCTTTTAGACTAGTAATGATAGTATTAAATCTAGCAAAAGTACTATCTATAGATTCGTCTTTAGAAATGACGAATTGTTCATATTATTGTACCAAAAGGTCGATCTTGTTATCTTTTACTTGGTTATTATTAGATTATTCTCAAATAATCATTCTATAAATTAAAAATCCTTATTCTTCATAAGTAATCTTGATCTTCAAGCAATCTTTATTTCTTTTTTCAGTGGTGGGTAACTTTATACCAGCTGCATTTTAACATTAAACAAGACGTAGTAACTTATACAACCGGCAACATTAACTTAGCAGTAGTACTCTAAGAAGTCTTTAACTCCTAACAATCCTCCTATAAAACCTTGCATATTTTATTTAATCTCATAGAGAGGATGCTTCCAAACACTTCATTGATTCTTGAATGCTGTTTTGTGATGTGACTAGAAGTGCTAACCACATTCTTACATTGATCAGCTTGCCAGAGCTTTCTTATTTAGCATATCTGTGAGTGTAAGTAAGTTAAGGGGAATCTCTTTTCTACTAGATATGAATTGTATACTTTTTGCTTCCTCAATGATGTATTCCTATGAATCATAATAGCTTCTAATCAAATACTCTATATCATGGTGATTCCTCATATCTTGATCTTTAACATGTGGATCAAACATTTTCTTTCAATCACCCTATAGCACTCTCTCATAGCCCTCCTCTAGCCTTGTTGATCATGCTAAGCTTTTACTAATTTCCACAGGGTTTCCAAATCTTCCCTGTCAAAGCTTTTGAGCATATGACTGAAGACTAAGTACATCTTTGAACTTCCATTAGCCCTGATTATCTGGTAATAGGTTTTCTTCCCTTCTTTATGGATCTTGTAGTCAACAATGCTTGGAGGCTTAGTTGCCAAAGGAATAGCATCAATTGCTACTTCCTCTTTATCAGGAACAACTTCTATTAGTCTTTGAAGCTCTGCTGTTTCTTTATCCTCATCCACCTTTTGCTTCTTAATACTTTCTTGTTCCAGCTCAGTGCCTGCTCTCTTTGAACTGCTCTCTTGTGCTATCTCTGCTTCAGCTCTTACTTCACTGCCTTCCACCAATTCTATTTCCATATCTACAAATATGTTTACCCTTTTCATAGCTTTGTCAAATAACTTCTGAATATCATCAAAGCTTTTGTTCTTCAACTGATTGTTCTTGTATCCAGCCATGTTTTTTAGATAAGTAGACATTGTATTTCTCTTTTGAGCTTTAGTTGGTGGTTTGTTCCTCTTTTCTTGAGCTCTCATTGCTGCAAAGTGTTTCTTTCTTGCTTCTAAGAGTTGTAAACAACTTTGGAATTCTCGTTAATACTCAACTTCTCGTGTTGTCTGCTTGCATTTGTTTGAGACCTTTGATTAATCAGAATCTTATCATTGCTTTGCACATTATCCTTGCACAATGTTGGCTTATTCTTCTCTTTAAGCTTTTTCCTATGCAAGTTTATTCTTCTTCTTCTTTCAGCTTGTATGCTTAAAAGCAAGCTCTTCATCAAGACTTATTTGATCTTTCTTCTTCCATTTTCACAGGTTTCTTCTACATAATCCTTTGCCTTTGTACTGTTGCGTTGACATGTGATGGTTGTTAAGAAGTAACTATTGTGTAGTTGCTTGCTCCTCTATATGCATAATAAGCCCTTTAGCCTTGGGTCGTCTTGTGCTAGCAGAGCTTTGTAACTGTTGTTAGTAGCAGTTGTTGTTGTAAGTGTTGGTGTTGTTGTTATTGATTCACTTGGTTCTTCTACAACATTGGATTTTTCCTGAACTTTTGCACTTTTCAAAGCTGCAAGTGCTTGAGCTAAGTATCTTCATATAACACTTAAATTAACATCTTTAGTTGTAACTTTTGGTTCTGTCTAAAATCTTCTTGTCATCAAGAAGATACACCATTGTATTAAACATTTCTTCATCACATACTCCCTTGAGTTTCACTAAACCAAATTTAATCTTGATCTTTATCAATATCATCAATTTTCCTCCTTGTTTGGATGCATCCTGCAGTTCACCTAAACTAGCTTCAATTTAGTGGAAATCACTCTTGCAGATCTACAAACTTGTATAATCTTTGAGCTTGTAAGTTTTTGTCCCTCCTTTCTCTCTAATTCTGGACTATTAATTTTAAAATTGTAATCTCCTGAGATTGAGCAAGTCTGTTATCGTTCTCCAAGTCAAGGACTTCTTTGCTTTGCAATTTGGATCAAAATTCATTAATTCATGAAGTCTTCAGTCTATCCTTTTTGCTTCGAGGCTGTGTTAACTCACTGAGAGTAGTGAATCATTAGAGTTTTAGATACCATTTCTCAACCAGTTTTGAGGCCATAGTTTCCCGGTATGGTTTCTTGGAACTGGGACCACACTGAACTAGTTCTTGGGGAAAACATGGTTCATTAGGCTCTACGCCCAAACTACCCCTTTTTTGAGTGTTTAAGTTGCCTTGGATCGGGTCTTATTGATGTTACCACTATCCTGATCTGCTTCTAAGCTAGAAGCAGTAGTGGCAGCTCTCACCAAACTATTATCCATCTCCTCATTGACAGCCTTATCTGCAACATTGGTTATAGGACCACTAGGCTGAGGTACCTCAGTGTCCTTTCTCTTTGGCCTTCTTGATCTTTGTTTCTTTTGGGGTTGAGATGTTGAAGGTTGAATAATGGTGGGAGTGTGTTGGGGATTAGTGGGCATTGTTGAACCTTTACCCTATTCTTGTTGAGCTTATACCATCATTGTAGGAAATAAGGATGTGTCCCTTCCAGAAAAGCATTTCCCTACCCTTCTCATGTTTCCAAAATCTCCTTAGTGTGAGAGGGTGTAACATAAATCCTTTTATGATTTGCATTCCTTTAGTTTTTTTTCTAAAAACTTGCAACCAACCTTGTGATACATAAAAAATTTACCAATGATCCAAGTTTCTGCACCATACTTTCACAAAATATAATTTGAAAAGCTAAACTTCTGGTTTGTAGCTATGCAGCTAATTGCAGAAGCCATAGTGCTACAAAAATCATTCCATGCAGTATAGTCTTTAGCACTTTGGGCATTGCAAAATGGTTATGAATAAGAATTCCATTGAGGCAGAAACGTATGCCTTTTATAGAATGTAGTTCTGTGAAAGTTTTTTCATACACCATCCTTATAAAGTTTTCAAAATTGGGTAGCTATTTGCAAGCTATCCGTACCTTACCTCATCATTTAGTTGAAGGGCTCGTCTAACAGATGCTTTAGTAACAATTTTCTTATTCCCATTCCACTAGGCTTGTAACTGCCACTTTCCCATTGACAGTTTTCACCTTTGCAGGAGCCAGACATTGTTCATGGACGAAGTATAAGATAGTGCGTATTGATCGTTAGTGCATTCTTATAGGTTTGCATTCAAAAAAATCTACTATAGCTCAAAACCTTGTACTTTTAGCGGGATTAGACAAAAACAGCGACAAATTCGTGAGTTATCAGCAAATTAGGGTCGTCATTGGTTTTTTGATGATGAATGTTGGAAATTGTGTTTAGGTTTGTGATTAGAGAGTTATGATTGAATGAAAATGGAATTAAATGAGTGAAACTCAAACCTTAATCGAAGTAGTTATGATAAATTAGCCTCAACAACATTAATGTACCACCAATTGTTGTAAGATATGCCATTAGCAGCATAACTTTCACAATAGTAGTAAGTTTATGCCTTAGCAGCATTAACTTTCTAACAAAACAGCTAGTAAGGTTATGCCTAGAGCAGCACTTAACTTTAAACAATAAGAGTAAGTTATGCCTAGCGCATTAACTTTTCAATTTTTGTCCAAACACTCTTGTTTTTATTATTTCAACTTCCCCCTTTCTGTTTTTCAACTCACCACATCTCTCAATTCTTTTTCTCACCAAAACTCTATGTCTGTTTTTATTTTACGTAGCTCTCTTTCTGTTTTTTAACTCACAACTTCTCTCAATTCTTTTACTCACCAAAACTCTCTGTCTGTTTTTATTCCACACATCTCTCTTTCTATTTTTATTCTCACTAACTCTCTCAATTATTTTTATCACAATTTTGAAATGTTAAATATACCAGAAAAATTTCAAAAGGGGTCTTGTTATGAGGCTTAGTTACTAATACCCTATTTTGCACATAGCAAGCAGTATTAACTGCTTCAGCCCAAAAAGTAGTAGGTAGCTTAGAATCAGCTCGCATAGGTCCTAGCAGCCTCAATTCTAGTGTTTTATTTTTATTTTTTCCTTTTCAGCTACTCTATTTTGTGAGGAGTTCATAGATACCCTAAATTCCTCTACTGTAATACATTTTCTCTCACAAAACTGATTCATCTCCTTATTCTTGAACTCAGTTCCATTGTCACACCTAATTACCTTAACCCTTTGATCTATTATATTTTCTACTCCAGTTATAAAGGACTTAAGAATGCCACTAGTCTCATCCTTAGTAGCTAGAAAGAAAACCCAACTAAACCTACTATAATCATCTATGACAACTAGGTGATACATCCTTTTCATTAAGCTTTTTACAAATATTAGACCAAACAAATCCATATGCAACATATGTAAAGGTTGGCTGATTGAACTTACTATTTTGGACATACAAAAAGCTCTATGTTGCTTTCCCTTTTGACAAGCAACACAGGTTTGATTGTTTTCCAAAAGTTTAGAAGATAAACCTCTTACAAGATTTCCCTTATCCAGATTATTCATTGTTTTGAAATTTATGTGTCCAAACCTTTTATGCCAATGTTTAGATTCATCAGATGTAGCTTTTGCAAAGAGACAAGTTAGACCTCCTTTAGGAACAATATTCTTTAAATCAACACTATACATATTGTTCTTTCTAGGAACTTTAAGTAAAACATGACTTTCATCAGTTAACTTAAAGTTTGGAGATAAAACAATACATTCAGTGTCATTAGAGAACACTATTCTTTTTGTCACACATTTATGAGACACTAAAGAGGTTAAACTTTAACTCTCTTACAAAATACACATTCTTAAAATCTAAATTACCAGTTTTGATTGTACCTCTGCCTGTGATTTTCCCTCCTTTAGGGTTACCTCTAAAGGCAACATATCCTCCATCAATATCTTCAAAGTCAATAAGATAGGACATGTTTCCTATTATGTGCCTTGAGCATCCATTGTCAATTACTCCTTTCTCATGCAAATCTTGACGTGGATTGCCCTGCACATAAGGTAAGAAAATCGGTCTCTTTTGGGGACCCAAGCCATCACTGACTTGGATCTGCCTTGTGCATCAATATAATTAAATCTTTTAAATATTATTGATGCACTGTTGTGTTTGGAAACGTGGTCTAAAATTTCTTTTTTGCTTTGGTCTCCAAACCCAACAAGCTGAGGCCTTAACAACATTAACCTGGTTTCCCTTAACAGCATTAAGTACTACTTTTGGCCTAGCAGTATTAACCTTTTGATTGAAATTACTATTTTTAGTTGTTGTTATGTTGTTAATGGGCCTTCTAACAGTTGAATGTGCTTTATTAAAAACATTTGTTATTGGTCTTGCACTATTCACTGTTGTTCTGGGTGAGCAGTATTAACTTGTCTAGCAGTAGTAAGTGATACTAGGCCTGACCTCATTAACACTGCTTTTGGAACCATGTTCCTTTTAGGACTGGGGTGAGTCATGCTAGAAAAATTGTGGTGATTCACCCTTTGAGTATAGTTCCACATTAGTTTTACCATCTTTTTATTATTAATCTGTCACTGATGGTTATCACAATCATACTGCAGGTGATCAAAACTTCCACACATATAGCAAGATTTGCTAATCATCTCAAAATTAGTCCCTAATCTTTGAGACATCATGTTATTCTAGTTTCTTTGGTTTCCTCTAGGACTATGTGTGTTCAACCTATTTTGATCACATTGTTTAATAGTTGTTTTCCTAGGAGATTTTACTTGCTCTTTAGATTTACCAAACTCTATTTTAGCAAAACTAGGTTTAATAGTTTTCTTCTCTATCTTAGGTTTTGACACAGCTTCATCCTCACTATCTGATATCCAATCTTCAATAAGTGGGGGACCAAAGTTCTTCCTAACAACCTTAGGCTTATCTGCACTAGCCTTAGCTTTAGTAGTCTCAACTACAGGCTTCTTAACTGTAGGCTCACTAACTATAGGTTCATTCACAAACTCTTCTAGACCAGAGAATGACAAATTAGGTTTTATGGCATAAAGTTTCCTGTATAGGGAGGTGGAACAACATTATACCCTAAACCTGTTTTGCACTTATCAACTATCTGACAGTCTATTAGTTTGCTTAAGCTTTTAGATGAATTCTCAAAATTTTCTACTGTTAGCTGAATTTCATCTTTTTGTTTTTGAGCCAGTTCCAACTTCCTCCTAAGCTCTGTAATGGCTACTTCTCTTAAATGAATCTCACGTTTTAAGACCTTGATATCTTCCTCATAAATAGACTCATTTTTCTTAAATTAGAAGTCTTGCTTCTACAGACTCTAAACATGTTTTATAAGCAATAGCATTTAACTTAGATGTCCTTAAGTCTTTTAACAGTTGTTCATTTTGTTCTTTAAGAATTTTAACATTTTCCAAACAAGATGATGAACAGTTTGAATCAGTAGATACCTTAGAGTTAGAACTTGTAGAAGAGTAAGCCATGAGTATAAAATTATTAGGACCTTCTTTGCTTTGTCACCCAATCAAAATCCAGGACCATTACATAGACACCAAAGCCAAAAGAAGTAGTTGTGGTCCACAGGCACAACCCATCTTGAGATCTCTCTCCCTAATCCTGTTTTTTTGGTTTCCTGAGCCCTCAACTGCAGAAAAGTAGGCGTCCCTGAAAAGTGTCGATCCCTTTAGTGGAAGTTTAACACTAGAGATAAGAGGAATAAGGAATAAGTACTTCTCCCAGCACCCCGACGGAAACTTTCAGCCTTGGACTTATCAAACCCAATGGTCCTCGGTACCATTCATAGAAAACTTCCTCCATGTCTTCAAGATTCTCCTTGCCCTAAACGTTAGAGAGCCCATCCTGCCCCTTAAATCCAATCTCTTCAAAATTATCAAGATACATTTATGGTTAATTGGTACAAGTCCTTATTGTCAAGTTGTGGACTGTTTGGGTTGACTTCCCAAAAGAAAGCACAATGACAGCAATCACTCAGTTGTCCATTAAGTGAGTAAATAGTCAAAAGTTCTTGAGTGCTACAGTTGTAGCACATGATCAGTAATTAACTGCTCCAATTGGTACTTTTGGTGCGTTTGAGGACACAAAGGCTATGGTATGTGTGTTATAGCTTAAGCTTGATGTTCCTTTGACCACTGGTTGATAGAACTTCCAGGTTGTTGTAAAGATCATCTAGCTTAATGTATCCTATCCATGCTTATTGCCTCCACACAATGGTATGTGTGTTTCATTCTGGTGACATATACGGCTAAGACTTAAGAACTCTCTGATTTACACTTCTTGAAAGGATTACATCAAAACCATTAAGCATCCAACTGACTGATAGCTTTTAAAGCCTATCAAAGGGGTAATCTAACACATCTGAGCTATATCAGTAAAATTTTCATATTGCTTCTCTTAGAAGATTCCTCTGATTACCTTTTTTAGTAGCACATTACCCTCCAAACCTCTTCTCAAAAGCTTAACCCAGTATAATGGACGTGGCATCTTGTGATGAAGTTAAACTTCAAATAGAATTTCAATTTAGGATGCCCATCAATAAAGAGCTTCTTGCCTTCAAACTTATCCTCCTTTGTGCCTTTTTCATCTCTCAGCATTTGTAGAGCATTGTAGTCTTAACACCTTCAATAAACTTTTGTTATGGAGGTTCATTTACCATTCTCTATGACTTTCCCAGTAGGAATAATTAATATCTTGATGTACTGATCCAGGAAAATGCCCATGTTTGGTAGAAGATGCCTTATCCTCCAAAGCTTTATACTTTCCTTGTTTGAGCAAATTTCGACTTTGAATGCATGTCACCATAAGTGCTGAGTCTTGAATCGATCTCTTTGTAACAAAGCGATATTGTTGTATTTCAAACAGGTTCTTCTAATTCCAAAGCATCTCAACAAGCTCTTATACCACTTGTTATACCACTACTATGAATAATCATGAATATCCTTAGCTTGTGTAAGGTTTAGTTTATGCAAGATAAATTGGTTGTAGGAAAGATGATTACCTACACACTAATGATAGAAACTTTGGTAAAAATGTCAAAGGTTAGCGGAATCAAATCTTAGATCAATAAGGAAGTATATGCAATAGAACCCTAATCTAATGAACACACAGATTAACAAACAAACTTATAAATATAATAGAATACGAATATCAAACAAGTATTAATGTTTTTAACATAACCTTGAAGCTATAAACATATCAAACTAAAGATTTTCAGAGATGGTGATCACAAATCTATGACCCTAGGACCTCCTTTTATACACCAAGGAGTCCCTAGTCGATTTACAAAATAATTCCTAAGACTAAGAATAATCCGTATGATCAATTCTATAAATAACTAAACCTTCATCACTAAGTAATCATGATCTCCAAGTCAATCTTTATCTGTGTAAGGGGAGAAATTCATAGCATAATTTTATCTCCTAAAATTCCAGTTGTGTTGAATAAACTAGCGATCTCCAAGACTTTCCGTCCATGTTCTATTGCATCTTCAACTTTGTTTCCAGAGAAGGTGTTATCGCGTAATTCCCTCAAAACCTGACTTTTGATTTCAAAAGCGTCTTTCTCTCCAATCTCAGGTCTTTTTATCCCTACTTGGGTGTTATTATGATTTAGAGTTAGATATTGTTCTAGCGTAAGTGTTTCGATGTTGATTTCGTTTATGTCCTCTAATTATGATTCTTATGATTCAGTTTCCTAGAAGGAATAAATGTTATGGATTGCAATGGGTATGACATCTTTCATGTTTAAAAATTGCCTTTCAGGATTAGCAAAAGGAGTAAACACCTTTGTGTTGCTACTCCTAGTCATGATTGAAAAAGAGGGTCAAATTAAACTATCTTTTAGCTCCCCGACAACGGTGTCAAAAACTTGATGCGTAAAATTGTTTTAAATAATTATTTGCCAAGTTTTAAATTTATAAAACTTGTCTACCAATACACGCACTAACGGGCAGAGAACCCGGTTGTATGTAGTGCAGTAGTTGGTAAATCCGAGGTCGTCCCAAGAGCTAAGATTACTAGTTCTAATTTTATTTTGTCACGTTTGGAAGAATGGTTGTAAGATTGATTTTAAAAACTTAAGAAAAGTAAATGAAAAAAAGTAAATTGATAGAAGTAATCAGGGAGAAAAGCGAAATAGCCTAGCCATTTCATTACTACTGTTATGATTATGTTTTCCTGTGCAATGTTTAATTACAAGTTTCATTGGTGGATCTAATATTGATAGACCCGAATTAGCATTTGAGGTATGTCCTATACTTACTCTACGATCCTAATTCCCCTAGGATCACACGGGCAGGGCATCCAAGTTTGTAGTGGTTAATCCCCAACTATCCTTAAGACCAATTCTATAATCTATACAGATTATTAACCCTCTCTGAAAGAGTTACTGTGCTTTTTAAGTGTTTAATGTGACTAAAGCGGTAATATGTTTAATTCATACACTAGGGATAGGTGTCAATCTACCCTAGTACCCCACTAATCCCATGTTCAACCGGTAAGTCTAATAACAGAACTAATACGATCCAAGCCACCCTTTACACTACCAAAACCCAGGGATCAATGAAAGGCTATAAGGATATCCAATAAAACCGTAATTAAACAGGAAATAACAACCATAACAACAGTAGATACATGGCTAGGCCAGCACTAAGAGTGTTTAGCTACTCATAGCAATAGTAAGACAAGAAAATGAAGAAATCTTGGATTGTGATAACGCCAAAATTATACATGTTTTTAGCGGCGTTATTTATATATATTCTATCATTTCTCGTGAACTTTCGATACTTAATAGGATAAATTATGTGCAGGTTCACTTGAAGTCATCCCGAGCTCAAAATAAATAAAGTTCAAGTGTTTTCGATTATTGAAAAACAAGTTAGAAGAAAAGAAAAATCTCAAGGGTGCAAAAGGCATAAGTGCACCGCACTTACCCTTTGTGCACCACACTTCTCAATGAGTTTAAGAATTAAAGTCCATTAAATGAAGATAGCATTAATACCCCAAGTCCACCACACAAATACTTTTGTGCGCCGCACTTCTTCCATAAACATTAAATTCCCTCGCATTTAATCACCAAGTGTGCCGTATAATCATTTGTGTGCGCTGCACTTTTACCCTAAACTTAGCCTATAAATAATGGCCGAATTTTCACACAATTCATTCATTCTCACTTCACATCATCATCTCCCACTCAAATATCTCTCATACAACAATCATATCTCCAATTCTTCAACCAAAAAACACCATAAACCTTAAAGATTGAAGATCAAACCATGAAGAACGAAGAAGAATATAGTAGAATTATAAGAATAAAAGGTTGTATTTCAATTTAATACTTGTTACAAGGAGAATTTTGATCTATATTCTTACCTCAAAAATAGTAGGTTTCTTGTTATTCCCTTTAATTTTTTTATAAACTTCATAGCCATGAGAGGCTAAATCTCTCATGACTACTCGGTGAAAATAATATAATGAATAATCGTTTGGTATAATTACGATCTTGTTAATCTTAAGATTATGTTATAATCCTATCGTATTATATCTTATCAACTTTGATTATATACTCATACCGGTATAGGTCGAAAGACCCGTTGTGATCTATATAGTTTTAAGGATTTGTCTATGATCTTTATCATCTATGACAAGAAATCCACTTACGTTATTTGATAAAAAAAATAGATTTGATATAGTAGTAACTAGATTATTTGAGTGACACATTTAATCGAGTTAACTAAACATAAGTCTTAAGATAAACAAGTGAATTTGTGAAAACATTTTCTGACAAGAAAATACTTTTTATAAATTAAAGTCCTACGTCTAAGATCGTAACTATTACCACTGCTTATGAATGATATAAAATTATCCGAGTAGTCATATTTCTCACATTTGTTAAAGTTTATTTTCAGCTGATTATTCAACACTACGCAAATCCCTGTGGACGACCTTGTCTTACCTAAAAAAGAATGTACTACATACGTGGGTTATACTTTGACCCGTGTGTTTCCATCTAATAAACGATAATCTCAGTCTTATAAATTTAAAGCTTTCAAAACACATCAAAAGTTTTTAGCGCCGCTGCCAGGGATTTCAAAGTTGTTCTGTAATCAACCCTTTAAAAATAATTTTTAACATTCCATCTTTTCAAAAAATCGCCGTATAGTTTTCTGGCAAACTGACCTAAACAAATTCTCCTTTGGATGCATACACGTGCTTCCAACTCTGAACCTGTTGAACCATTACCTGAACTTGAACATACTCTGAATCGAAGACTTCGTCGACGAACCAAAAGAATTCCATTCGAACAAAGAAATAACCTACCTTAACAACCGACAATTGTCTATCTGCCAATTCTCAACATCAATTATTTTTGTCACTTCCTTGATATTCTTCGAAATTACGATCCAATTGATGATGAACCCATGTGGGCTGCTGACCGTGTTGTCGCTCCAACTCCCGGTTCCGCAATCACCATTCCTAAAACTGCAAATGAATTCACCATTAAAGGTAACCACTTGATTTCCATCAAGGGAAACCAATTTGATGGTAGACCCAAAAATGATCCTCACAAACACATTCACAAATTCCTCAGAATATGTGATATGTTTAAATAAAGAGACACCGAGAAGGAAGTTGTCCGCTTAATGATGTTTCCCCTATCACTCACTGGAGAAGCAAAAACATGGTTGGACGAACTAAATTAAGGAACTATCGAAACATGGGATGAACTTCGAACCACTTTCATTAGCCGATTATTTCCCCCAGCTCTTTTCAATTGAATCCTCGGAGAAATCCGAGCCATTTCTCAACAGGAAAACGAATCTCTAACCGATGTTTGGCTTCGTATGAAGGAAATGCTCAGAAAGTGCCATGGTAACAGCCTGTCCAAAGGCAACATTATCAAAATCTTTTACCATGGTCTCAACGAAATAAATCAAGAAGTTATAAATGCCGCAGCTAGTGGTATTTTACTTTATAAAACACAAAATCAAGTTTATCAGCTTCTCGAAGACAAAGTCTTACTCAAGCTCGACTGGGCTAAAAACCAAAAAACCAAATCATCTTTTAAGAAAACCGTTGATTTCACCACTGAAGATAGCAGTAATTCTGACATTAATAAAATTATGGCCCGAATTGATACCATGACCATGAAAATGGATGCTCAGTATAAAGATTTTCAATCTTGTTCAAAACAATCAAACCTTGACGATGATGACATACCCATGTCACGTGAAGAAGAAGAAGCCAAATTCATGCAAACTTTCTGTCGTACTCGTTTTTATAATGATTACCGCAACCATGATTCCAATCGCGATAACTGGGGTTTAAGCGGAAGGAACGATTACAACCGAGACAACTATCAATCTCATTCTGATGATAAACCCGATCTTTAAAAAAAACTAAGCGATTTCATTAAAGCTCAACATTCGACCAACTCTTTTGTCAAAGAAACTTTTATGGATCATAAAAACAAACTTGAAACTACAACCAAAAACCAGCAAGCCTCGATTCAAAATCTCAAAGCTAAATTCGACAGACTTGCTGACAAGCAATCTGGTCGACCTTCTGGATCTCTTCCTAGTAACACTCAACCTAACCCGAAAGGTAGTTCATCTAAACCTTACCAACCACCGCAAGCTCGAAAGGAGCATGTGAATGTCGTATTTACACGGAGTGGTAAATCCTATGACCTACCAGATAACTTAGATGATCAACAAAATAATTCTGAAACTCCTATCAACTTCGATAGTGATGATGAAGATGATGAACCTATACCTTAACCTAAACCTAAAACACAAACAAAAGTCAAAGAAACACCAAAACCTAAACCATACAAACTAGAAATCCCATATCCTCAATGCCTCATAAAAAAACAAAGTTCCACCAAAACTTGGAGACCCCGAAAGTTCTGCAATACTTCAAAACATAAAATCGAACAAATCTCAGCCGCGTTCCTAAGCGATGAAAGTTCCACAATACTTCAAAACAAAGTTCAACAAAGCTTTCTTATGTAATGCTTTAGCCGACCTTGGTGCTAGCATTAATCTCATGTCGTATTCCTTATAGGCGAAATATCTCTCGAAACTCTCAAACCCACTAAAATGAGCATAAGATTAGCCAATCGATCATTCTAATACCCTGTTGGAATAGCTGAAAATATGCTTGTTAAAGTTAGTAAATTCACCTTCCCTGCCGATTTTGTTATTCTAGAAATGGAAGAAGATAGTAAAGTTCCCCTAATCTTAGGAAGACCTTTTCTTCACACTGCCGATGCAGTAATTCGAGTCAACCAGAAGCAACTCAATCTCGAAGTTGGAACTAAACGAATGATCTTTCACATCGATTCTGCGATGAAACACTCATATTCGAACGATGATACATGTTTCAGTATTGACGTCATCGACGAAATCCTATAAGAACATTTTGATGCTCTTCTCGATGAAGGTAGTAAAATTCTCCATTCAATCGTAGGAACCATCCTTGAAGAAAAACTCTTTGTTGAATTCGATGAATTCATGGCAATGACTGCCAATAAAAATTCTGAATTCGAATCCGACACCGAAGAACAACCATTCAAAAAAATCACCTTTAACACCGATTACAAGATCAAAACATCTATTAAAGAACCTCATACGAATCTTGAACTCAAACCTCTTCCTGATAATCTGGAGTATGTATTCTTGGAAGAACCCTCTTTTCTTCCTGTTATCATATCATCTCAACTTTCTGAAGAAAACAAAAATAAACTCATATCCGTTCTTAAAAGACACAAGCAAGCCTTTGCTTGGAAAACAACAAACATTCCTAGAATTTGTCCATCTTTTTTAAACATAAAATTCAACTCCTAGAAGATAAAAAACCAGTTGTTTAAAAACAAGGAAGATTAAACCCAAACATGCAAGAAGTTGTAAAAAAGAAATAGTTAAATTGCTCGATACATGTATCATTTATCCAATCGCTGATAGCCCTTGGGTGAGCCCGATTCACTGTGTACCAAAGAAAGGTGGTATTACAGTTGTTACTAACAAAATAAATGAACTTGTCATAACAAGAACTATTATAGGTTGGAGAGTCTGTATTGACTATCGAAAACTCAATGAAGCAACTGCAAAAGATCATTTTTCTTTGCCGTTTATGGATCAAATGTTAGAAAGACTCGCAGGAAATAAATACTTTTGTTTCCTCAATGGTTTTTCGGGATATTTTCTAATACCAATCGATCCTATGGGCCAAGAAAAAACAACGTTCACATGTCCTTTTGGTACATACGCTTACAGGCGAATGCCTTTCGGTTTATGTAATGCTCCAACTACTTTCCACAGGTGCATGTTGGCTATATTTCATGATATGATCAAAGAATCAGTCGAAGTATTCATGGATGATTTCTCCGTCTTTAGAAGCTCTTTTGATCACTGTCTGAACAATCTCGATAAAATACTTCAACATTGCAAAGATGCACATCTTATCCTTAACTGGGAAAAATGTTACTTTATGGTTAAAGAAGGATTTGTGCTTGGACACAATATTTCTGAAGCAGGTCTCGAAGTCGACAAAGTAAAGATCGACATAAAATCCAAACTTCCACCACCCACTAATATTAAGGGTATTAGAAGCTTTCTAGGACATGCTGGTTTTTACCGAAGATTCATTAAAGATTTCTCAAAAATCGCCCGCCCTCTCACCAAGTTTCTCGAAAAAGATACTCCATTCAAATTTAATGACGAATGTCAAAACGCATTCAGGATATTAAAAGAAAAGCTCACATGTGCTCCTGTGATCGTAAGCCCAAACTGGAGTCTCTCATTCGAACTCATGTGTGATGCAAGTGATTTCGCAGTCGGAGCAATCTTAGGTCAAAAAGAAGGTAGAAATTTTCATCCGATATACTTTGCAAGTAAAACTCTCAACGCATTTCAACAAAATTATATAATCACTAAAAAAGAACTTATGGATGTAGCCTTTGCTTTTGACAAATTCTGATCCTATCCGTTATTATCAAAGACGATCGTACACACTGATCACTCAGCTTTTAGACACCTATTTAAGAAACAAGATGCTAAACCATGCCTTATCCGTTGGATTTTGCTCTTACAAGAATTTGATATTGAAATAAAAGATAGAAAAGGTATAGAAAATGTTGCACCTGACCACCTATCACGAATTGAAAATGAAGAAACAAGTGATGACAGTGAAGTCGATAACAACTTTCCTAGAGAAACTCTTATGGAAATAAACACTGAAGATGAACCATGGTTTGCAGAGTTTGCGAATTATTTAGCAAGTGACATCATACCTAAAGGAATGCCATATTAGCAAAAGAATTTTTTTTTCTCGGATATCAAACACTACTTCTGGGAGGAACCCTACCTCTTCAAAGTATGTTCTGACGGTATGATCAGACACTGTATCTCTGGACCCAAACCTAAACCATTTTAGATTAATGTCACCACGGACCGACCGATGGACATTATGGACTAAACATCATAGTTAAAAAAGTCTTAGACTCAGGTTTCTACTGGCCAACCATCATCAAAGAAGATCATACTCAAGTTCGCCCCTACGAAGCATGTCAGAAGACATGAAATATATCAAAACATGATGAGATGCCCTTAAACAACATTTAAGTATGTGAAATTTTCAACATATGGGGTATCGATTTCATGGGACCCTTCCGAAATCTTACAAATTCGAATACATTTTTGTCGTTGTTGACTATGTATCTAAATGGGGTGGAGCACAAGCTCTACCAACAAACGATGCCAGAGTTGTTATTACTTTTCTAAAGAAACTATTCTGCCATTTTGGAATGCCTAAAGCTCTCATAAGTGATAGAGGAACTCATTTCTGCAACAACATAATGGAAAAAACAATGAAAAGATATGGAGTTAACCACCGATTCTCTACATCATACCACCCTCAAACGAGTGGTCAAGAAAAATTGATGACGCTCTGTGGGCTTTAGGTACAACTTACAAAACACCAACCAGAACAACACCGTACAAACTCATATATGGAAAGAATTTCCATTTACCATCTGAAATTGAACACCATGCATACTGGGCCCTAAAGAAATGTAACCCAGATGTCATAGCTGCTGGTGAGAAATGAATGTTTCAATTACACGAGTTAGACATCAAGCCTATGAAAACTCTCGTCTATAAAAGGCAAGAACCAAAGTCTGGCATGACAGGAAACTAAGGATAAGAAAATAATTCAAACACGGAAACAAAGTGTTGCTCTTTCATTCGAAGTATAAATTTAAGCAGCCGAAGCTTAAATCTCGCTGGCTAGGACCATATGTAGTAAAACATCAATATCCATCCGAATATGTCAAACTATATGGAAAAGATGGAAAAACGTTTATTGTTAATGGCCACCGACTCAAGCTATATCATGAAGAAAAAGATTATAATGACCAAATGGAAGCAATCACTCCCTTCTTTCCTAAAGAATAAACTCTAGAAGCAGGAGTCTAGCTAACGACACTCTTGAAAATTAAGCGCTTCTCGGGAGGCAACTCGTGCTTTACTTAAGTGTAGAGGAGTTCCTCATCCATATAATTCCACTCATTTTATTTACTTTCTCTAAAAAAAATCCAAAAATATTTTCTTTTTGTGTGTTAACTTTTATGCAAGTATCATAGATCTAGAAAATTATGGAGTATGCTCAAAGATAATTTTCATGCAAGCTACAACTATCTATGCCCGAGAAGTACCGTTTTCCCTTAATTTTCCCTATTTTCTAGTTATCTGTTATTACATTAAGGGCAATGTTTAACTTAAGTTTAGAGGGGGGCCAAATAGGAAAAATTAATCATATCCCTCCATGTTTGCCCTTCCAATTTAAAAAAAAAATAATATATTGTTTCAATATAAAAAGTGCTCTTAGTAAGGTAAATCCACCGGGATTAACACTATAACTAGCACAAAACCAATCCACTAAATTGTGAGAATTTTAAGCCTTAGAATATATTCGAGTACCCGCCTTTGGTACCTAAGATAATTGATGCCTTTAGCTTGATCGAGTTAAGGTTTAAATGCAATTGAAAGTGTCTCATCCATCGTTACGGCTGTGTATTTGTAATTTGTCACCTTTTCTTGAGCAATGGTATTGGTTGAAATATTTGAGTGAGCCGGTAATTTAGACGCTCTAGAACTTGTGCTTGATCATCATTTACTAGACCGAAGCCAAATTAATTCATAAGAAAATCATATGTTATGAGGAGAAATAAATCCTGAAAGTTCCTACAGCACTCCCTTTTAATGCTAAATACTAAAGTGCAAAACATTGAATAAAATTGCTCAAAGTGAAGTTTTGTGCCAAGCTTTGGTATAAAAAAATAGAGAAATAAAAATTCAAAGTTCAAGGCTTAAGTTCGGCACATGAGATCTATGTATGTTGTTCTCCTTCATCAGTTTCAAGTTCCGCCCTTTGGTCATGTTTATGTGTCAATACAAGCCTATGGTAGCTGTCTAGATTATGTTTGCGCATCTGAGTGACTTCACAATTAAAAATAACCCTTTCTGAGTGGCTCGAGTGAAATAAAAATCAAACACATTTCCCTGTGAGGTGATTTGTTATGTGTCTATGCCTGAAAAGATATCTAAACCAGTAAACACTTGTAAAATCTAAATTTTTCTCTACGTCATGATAAATGATCTTGTTTTTCTCGCTTTATATTGCTTGAGGGCAAGCAACAGCTAAGTGTGGAGGGATTTGATAACGCCTAAATTATACATGTTTTTAGAGGCGTTATTTATATATATTCTATCAGTTCTCATGAAATTTCGATACTTAATAGCATAAATTATGTGCAGGTTCACTTGAGGTCATCCCGAGCTCAAAAGAAATAAAGTTCAAGTGTTTACGATTATTGAAAATCAAGTTAGAAGAAAAGAAAAATCTCAAGGCTGCAAAAGGCATAAGTGCGCCGCACTTACCCTTTGTGCATCGCACTTCTCAATGGGTTTAAGAATTAAAGTCCATTAAATGAAGATAACATTAATACACCAAGTACGCCGCACAAATACTTTTGTGCGCCGCACTTCTTCCACAAACATTAAATTCCCTCGCATTTAATTACCAAGTGCGCCGCATAATCTTTTGTGTGCGCCGTACTTTTACCACAAACTTAGCCTATAAATAGTGGCCGAATTTTCACACAATTCATCCATTCTCACTTCACATCATCATCTCCAACTCAAATATCTCTTATACAACAATCATATCCGTGAGAACTGGTAATTTGTCCAGGGCTAAGTATTATAAAATATTATAATTTTGTATTTTGAAGTCTTTCGATCTTGTTAGTTTTCCTGATGAAAACTGAAAAGTTGACTTTTGTTGACTATTTTTGCGTAAAACGGTTTCGGTTTAACGGGGAGTTGGATGGAGTTTTGAGTTAGTAAGTGAATTTCTTTTGATTCGTTTTTCTGTTTTAGAGTAGTTTTGAGGTTTTCAGTGCTTTCCGAGAAGTTTTCCCGCGTTTAGCGAAAAATCATTACGCAGCGCGTACTGGCACGACAATTTATTCGAGAGTGGAGATTAAATGAATTTGGGAATGTGTTAATGGGTTTATTTATTTAATAAATTCATAATGATAAAATAAAATGGGTTTAAAACATAAATCGTTGGTGTGAGATTTGAAAATGATCAGAAAACGGTTGTTTTTGTGAAATTCGGTAAAAGACTGTAACACTCGTAAAAAAGTGAAATTTTGGTTGAATATAAGTTGTCAAACCCTATTTTGTGGTTTAAAATGTTTTTAAAAGGGATGATCAAGGTTCGGTTGAGTTTTGACAAAATTCATGTTTTCGGTCCGGAGTCGGCCGACAACGGCTCAAAATAAATTTTGATAGCAATTTAATGTGATAGGTGTCGTGTGAATAACCTACGTTTATAGAAAAATGATTTTAAGCACAATGAAAATAATAACTAAGTTCGGTTAACATTTAAATAGATGAAAATTAAGTTTTTAAGTGATCCCGACACAAAAACAAAGACCCGAGACCCTCCCTAGGATCCATTCGGTCAAGGGAAGCAAAGAGGAGACAATATGACTATTTTTAAGCTAGCATGTCTTTCATAGTACTCTTATCACCACCATTACCTCAACCATTTCATTCATTCTCTCATTTTCAAAATAACAAAAAATTTATTATCTCTCTTTTTCTCTCTATAATCGGACGAACCACCAAGGGGAAAGAAAACAAAGATTTTGAAGATTTATCTAAGATCACGGATTAAGAATAGATATTGGGTTGATAGTTAGTAGACGCAGGTTATATAAAAGGGTGTTCGAGTTAGTTCTTTTCGTGTCAAAACCGAACCAAGGTCATCCAAACTTGTAAGTTTTCTAAACCTTGTTTAAAGTTTCACTTTTATGGATATTATGGTGTTAAAACATTAGTTGTACAATTTGATCATCGTAAAAATTGAATCTTGGAAATAAAAAATGCAAATAAAGGGGTGTTTGTGAGTCGTCTTATAAAGAAGAAAAGAGAAAATATTTAAAGTTTGAATATTTTGGTTGTTGTGGTAATTTTTCTTTGTTAAGATGCTTATTTTGGGGCTTGTATTGAGTGTTGCATATTAAAAAAGCTAGGTTATAGCTTATTTAGGTTTGTTTGGTTTCGGTTTGGGCTTGTCCCAACTAAAGGGTCCGTTTGGTTGCTTTGGTCTGACACAAAAGTGGGCTTGGCCCACTTGGTTTTGGTTTTGGTTTTTGGGCTTTGGCTTATTGGACTCGGCTCATTTTGAGCTTATGGTTTTGGCTTATATATAAAAAGCTTATGGCTTATATGGTTTTTGACTTATATTAAAGCTTATAGCTTATTTGGTTTTCGGCTTATATGATAAGCTTATGGCTTATTTGGTTTTCGGCTTATATAAAATATTATAAGCTTATAGCTTATATTTGGTTCGGCTTAATGGGCTTAAGGTCCATTGGGTTTTG
>BQNB010073925.1:0-28293 GCA_026074375.1 Tanacetum coccineum
GATTAATCATATATACGAGAAACAGAATCGTTAATTAATGGAATGACTTAGATCCATATCCATTTTTAACACGGTATCGGAAACAAAGGGATTGTAAATTCATAAATCATTTAATTACGAAAGTACACTCATGTATTTCTGGGAGCATTGGCGTGTTGCTAGACGCTTACCAATGTTGTTATATTTATTTGTGACATGTCCAAGTGGGAGCTGTTGGGATATGTCCATATCATAAATAAATATACGACCAAAAAATTACGTGAGCCTATGGGGGCACACACGTATACACAGAGGATACGTTTATTAATGTAATTAATATATTATATATTAATTATATTAATATGTTTCACGAAATAATTAAGACCGATCGAACTAAAAGAGCAAAAGGGATGAGAGTGTCAATTAATGAAACTTAAGGAGGTGTTGTATTATGACTTGGAGACCAAGTCATTGGGTTATATATACTCCCTAACTTTCATTAATCGGATAACATGATATACGATATACACATCCCTAAAACAAACGGCACAAACAATAAAAGAAAAACCCAAACGTATGATGTAGATGTAACCCATACATACATAAATCGCATGAAAGTCATGCATGTTATACCATGCATGCAAAGTCATGACGTGGGTAACCTTTTCTTTTATTGTTTTGAGAATTAGATTCTTTATCCAGATGTGCATGTTCGAATGGTTTAACCAAACAATCAAGAACATTCTGTTGTGTTGTTTCGTTTAATTTGTGAAGAAAGGACTAGCATCCTAACGTATCTCAGTGACGTGTAGTGTATGCACACCATAGAGGTTATCTACTTTGATAACTTTATTAGTTTGCATGGTATTCTATATATACACACGCGTATATTTAAGACGGTGTATTTGTTAATTGCTAAAAGAGCGCGTTCTTGATCCTTTTGTTAATTGCATATTCTATACGTGTTTTATTTATTCCGCTGCGTACTCGTGATCTTTAATGGTTAATAGTTGTAAAAACCAAACACTTATATGACTTAAAAGAATACGTAGTGCATTTTCACTGTTTGACTTAAAACATTCATCGTAAGAGTACTAATCCTCACTCCTTGCAAGGCCGGAGGTCCTTTCTACATTTAGTAGAACTGGAAGCATCCTCTCTACCTTAGGTAGAGGTATGGGTGTCTACATTTCAACCTCCCCTATATACCACTTTCTATCGTAAGAGTACTAATGACATCAAAGAACAAATAATGCAAAAAGTTACGACTTAGCAAAATTTTGTACTTACACTGACGTAATCATTATAGTTATATTTTCTCTAATGAATAGAGACAATTACATACACACGACTAGTGTTTATTTTTTATCTTGTTTTGGCTTTCCCCTCGCTGTGTGGATCCTTCTTCTCGAACAAGAATCGTGTTTGTTAGTACAAAATTCATATCGGGTTTAGTGTGGTGTCGAAGTCCTTTGTCGGGTCGGGCCTCCAAATGACTTGAATGCTTGATCTTGTACTAGAGCAAGATAAGTGATGATTTTCTGCACAATTAAAAGTAAACCGTTAGCCTTACCGTGGGGACGGACCCCATGATTAGACTCTGGCGTGAGAGTAAGTATTCATATTGTCAGAGTATGTGTCAGAGAGAATAAGGAAAATTGTGTACCTTTTGGGATATATTATGGTCCCTATTTATAGGTGTCTAATACTAGGGTTTCCTAGTATTTCGGTTACTTTAGTAGTGGCCGGAGTGGGTCCCTTGTCGGGCAAGGATCCGCACCAATCGTGATGAACGGACGTTGTCTTTTGCGAACGGATCGTCCTATAGGTGGATCCGCGGATGGATTATCTATAACTGGATCCGCGGACGGATCACAAGATTTGGGGCCGAGGCCCACGCGAGATTAGGTTATACTATGGCCCGTTATTGTCAAGTTTAGCGCCAAAAGGACGAGTGATAATGTGGCCCAAGCCCATAGGCTTGGTACACCTAGTATACTTTATCAAGTCCCCCCAGTCTAGAATGATATTGCCCGTAGGTTATGTCCTGCGTGCGGTGATCAATGCTAGACTTTTCGTCTTTCCTCCTTGAGTTTATCTATTTTTGTGTGTAACGTCTTCTGAGTTGGTTGACGCTTCAATGACGTGGAGGCATTGCCTGTCCTTTACCTTCTGACTTGTGACAGCTTTTCACCAGTTTTCCATGCGCTTTTCTATCATTGATTAGGCAAGTGGAACAGCACGAGGGCGACATCCATGTAACGTATGTGAAGGAACTATAGCCCCAAAGTAAGAAATAACCATGCATTTTTACTATTTTTTCTTTTCTCGAAATCTTTCCATCGCCATTGTTAATCTCTTAGAGCTTACTTCTTATTCCTCGTCCGTGCGTCATTTTCCTGTCAGTTTCATGAATGGTTAGCATTCATCTCTGTTTTTTTTCTTCAAAATGGCTTATAAACATACCATTAGAACCCGAGAAATGGTAAGGAGAGCTTTTGCGATAGTTATTCGATATTTCCTGATGAAGGTTTTAATCCTGCCGCCCCGGGGTGGGACTTGGACTATCACCATTTTTCCTGAGGCAAAGTGTGTGTCTATACTAGGTATTGTATTGTGGTTATAGGATTCCTCTTACCAAATTTTTTGTATCCGTTCTCAAATATTTCCGTATACATATTTCTCAATTATCCCCCTTCGGCGCTGCTCGTATATCTCATTTCGAGGTTTTGACGCGCGTACTTGATCTTGGCCCGTCGGTAGCTGTTTTTCGTGCGTTTTATACGCGTATATATAGTGACGGATTGTTTTCGTTTGCGAAACGTTCCCTATCGGCTCCTTCTTGTCTCTCGAAGCCTCCGGATTCTATTAAGAACTGGGCGGACCATTTTTTCTGGGTTGATGCCAGGGTGTTTCCTGTCTCCGTCCCTTTGTATACGGGAGGCGTGTTGGAGAAGGATCCGGCTCCCCATCTCACTGCTCGTCAAGAGCAGGCTGTTCAGGTCCTTTCTTCTAATAAAGCTCCTTTCCGGCGATATCCGGAATGTTTTTTAGCTCTTGTGGGTTTGAGTCCATATTATCCATTTGGTGAAAACACTTATCCGGCCTTTGAGAGACCTGATAGAACGGGTGGGTGAAACTTCGTTTTGGTGGAAAGAAAAGTTTTTTTTTTATATATATGGGGTTTTAATCTTTTGGTATATGTTTTGCAGACATGGGCTTGCTTGATTATATCAGAACTGCTGACCCCCGGAAGGTTCAAGCGGTGGAGGTCCAGAAAGGGGAAGAGCAAGTGACGCTGCTTGAAAGTACAAAACATTGCTTCGTGTCCTTGGATGCTCCTGCCGCAGTACACCAAGCAAGTGGTAGTGGTTCCGGCGCTGGTTCTAAAGCTTATGCTCCGTCTGCGGGAGAAACTGTTGTTACGGAAGAGGATGTTATCCCGGTGGGTACTTACGTTGATTTAGTGGATCCGGAAGGCGATCTTCCTGTGGTTGAGAAAGGAGATGCCGCTCAGAAGCAGCCGGAGAAGGCCAAGAGGAAAAAGTTGTTAAAGCAGAGCGACCCCCTTCCTGCTAAAAGATTGAGGATAGATCATCCTAGCCTAGCTTCCGGGACAGGTGGGAAGTCACTCGCTAGTCTGAGGCGGACCCTCCCGGAAGGCTCCCTTATATTGGGGTCTTCTTCTTCAGCGGACGTCCATACCCATGTTACCGTGCAGAGGTACGTTCGTGTTTACCATTTTACTTTGATTTTTTCTGTACCTGTACTTAACATTATCCTTTTTTGCCAGTTCCCGTGTTGCGGATGTCCCCGTGTATACTGCTGCTGACATCGTGACTTCTAGCCGGGGTAAGACACTTGTTGTACCTACGTCGGACGTGGGCGGGTCTTCCCAGCCGGAGACGTCGGAAGAGTCGGCTGACTCGTTCTATGAGACGGCCGTCTTGAATTCTGAAGATGCCAAGCGTTGGTATATTCCTCGCTGGAATATAACCAACGACTCACTGCTAGATGACGGCTTTTCTTGTCGTACGTTGGTTGATCGTGTCGCTCCCCCCGGCTTTTTCTCCACACTCCGCAATATGGATTATGACCAATTGTTCGAGGAGTTCAATGTGGGGGCGGCGCGACAGATTTGTCTTGGTTCGGAGGTGAGGTCTCGTACTGAGCATGAGCTGGAACTTAAAGAGAAGCTTCGGGCTAAGTATGATGCTCGGGGTGTGCTTCTTGGGGAAAAGGATGCTGAGATTGCTAGGTTGAAGTCTTTGGTGAAAGAGAAGGAGACGGAATCCGCGGAGGTTCTTCGTCTCCGTGATCAAGTTTCTGTCTTGGCTGCGGATAAATCCCTTTTGAGCGCAGAGGTGTCAGCTCTTAAGAGTGCCGTTTTACAGAAGGATACTGACATCTCTCTTCTTGATTCCCGTGCTTCATACCTTAAGTCCGCCCTTGATGACTCCCAAGCTGCTTGTGGTGAAGCCAGGAACTTGATTTCCTCCCTGTCCTCCGAAAGAGATGGACTTGCCTCTGAGGTATGACTTTTACCCGTTTTTGTTACGGGGTTTTTTTTTACTTAACTTCTTATCTATGCAGGTTTCTACTCTTCATTCCGCTTTTCGTAATTTTAAAGAGAAGATGGAAGCCCAGCAGGAAGCACAAGCTCAGGAGTTATACAATCGTGTGGCCGAACTTGAGGCACACGTGATGGATGTGTCCGGTCGCCTAAAGGGGGAATTTTACCCTGCTTACCTGACTGCTCTAGCTGGACGAAGATGGCTGCTGACTCACGGGATGGAGCTTGCTATGGTTAAATGTTTGAAGTCCCCCGAGTACCAAGGAATTTTGGGTCATGGTTTAGGCCGGGCCGTGGATTATGGTATGCAAGAAGGTTTGGCGGCCGGACATGAGCATGGAATTGCTAGGACCCCACTTTCCGCCGTCGTGACATACAATCCTGAGACTAATGAGAACAATTATCTTGACGCGGTAAGAGCTCTTGAAGAGGTGGATTTTCCCTTGGTTCATTTGTTGAAGTCCAAGAAAGATTCCGGGATGGATGAGGTCTTAGATTGTTTTTTACTGGACGGACCTTTGGCAAATCTTCCTGAAGCTGCTCATCTTCAACCGTGCCTTGAGCAGCTCTCCGTCCCTATCTATCATGCTGATGTAAATGCCGTTGCCGGGGAGACCTCTTTATCCTTTGCTCTTCTTAACGTTCATACTCGTGCCGAAGGCGCGAAAAAGCATGCCGCAGCTCTTCGTCAGTTGATGGTAGATATAGTTTCTCATCCTTTGTCCTCTCAGAACTTGCTGGGTGAGGCTAGCACTTCTGTGGTTATCTCCTGTGTTGAGGACTTGGACACGGATGAAGATTTGGGGAGCGTAGTTTGTATGCCTCAACTTGAAGATCCTCGTTTTGAAACTTTGCCGTGACCGCATGTGGTTTGTTATAGCGGCTTGTTTTTGTTTTTGGATTTATGCCGTGGCCGTATGTGGTCGTTGCGGCTTTTATTGTAAATTGACATTTAACTTTGTAAGTTTAATATCTTATTTGGACGGATTCGTGTAGGTCCGTACCATAACACGTTTTTGAGTGCTATGTTTGCTATCTTTGTTTATTACTGGTGTACGTTCGTAATAGATAGTCTTGTGAATATTTGTGGGTTATTCTCCCGGTGCTGGGTTTGCAATACCTCTTACGCGCCTGAGCTGATTTTGAGGTTGCTCAATCCTTTATTATACGGGATAATATTTTGTGGAGCATGGCTCCTAGCATGCATGTCAATAATTAATATAACTTTGCAAAGTAAAGACAATTTAAAATTTAAAACTCGTGGGGGTAGCTAATCCCCGCTTTTCATTGAAATTCAAAATTTTTACAAGATGCAATTAGATAAAGATATTGCCCTCCGGAGCATCATATGTGCCGGGCGGATTCTTACAATTCATGTATATAACACTTCTTGAGATTACAAATGTTCCATGTCCTAGGTATTTCATTTCCTTTGCAGTCTTTGAGTTTGTAAGCTCCTTTTCCAAGCGACTCTTTAACTTCGTACGGTCCCTCCCACTTGGGTCCAAGTTTGCCTTCGTCCTTGGCGTGACTTGCTTCATTGCTGCGGTAGACCATATCACCCGGTTTGAAACTTGTTCCGCGGACTCTTGAGTTGTAATATTTTTCCATCTTTTTCTTGCTTTTTGCTTCTTGTATTGCTGCTTGCTCCCTTCTTTCTTCTATGAGGTCCAAGTTGATTCCCAGAGCTTCGTTGTTTTTAGTTTGATCTATTTCCGCGGTCCGAAGTGTTGGCATGCCTATCTCCGCCGGGATGACAGCTTCCGTGCCGTATGTCAATGAGAATGGTGTTTCCCCGTTACTTGACTTGATCATTGTACGGTGGGCCCATAGGACATGCGGAAGTTCTTCTATCCAATCCTTGCTTTTTTCATCAAGCCTTGCCTTTATTCCTTCTCCTAAACTTCTATTTGCTCTTTCAACTAGACCATTTGCTTGCGGGTGTTTCACGGAAGCGAAGCATTGGCGGATGCACAGTTTCTCACACCAATCTTTGAATGGATTATCACGGAACTGCTTTCCATTGTCTGATATAATTTCCCCTGGTAGGCCAAATCTGCAAACAATGTTGTCCCATACGAACTTCTTTACTTGATTGCCGGTGATGGTTGCGACGGCCTTTGCTTCAATCCATTTAGTGAAATAATCGATAGCAACAATTAAGAATTTGACTTTACCTGGTCCTTCCGGGAAAGGTCCGGCTATGTCTATCCCCCACTTATAAAATGGCCATGGAGACGTGATGGGGGTCAAGTTCTGCTGCGGATTCCTTGGGACGGGACGGTGTATTTGACAGTCATTGCATTCCCTTATCAAGTTCCGTGCATCCATATGCATTGTTGGCCAGTAATATCCTGTTTGGATTACTTTGGCAACCACAGATCTAGGGCCGGAATGCATGCTGCACGACCCCTCATGTATTTCTCTTAGGACATAGTTTGCTTGGAGTGGTCCGACGCACCGGAGCCATGGTCCTAAAAAGGACTTCTTGTACAGGGTTCCATTGATCATGGCATACCTGGCCGCTTTCCGACGTACCGCTCTGGCCTTCTTTTTATCCTCCGGAAGGATTTCTTTTGTCAGGTACTCACATATGGGTGTCATCCATGTGTTGCCTTCTTCTTCTACTACGTCAAGAATTTCCTTTTCATTTATGGACTTTTCCTTCAATTCTTCCACGAGCACCTGTTTGTTAAGATGCGCGAAGCTTGTGGACGCGATCTTGCTCAGGGCGTCTGCTTTCTTGTTTTCACTTCGTGGTATTTGTTTGATGGAAAATTCCTTGAAGCTTTTTGCGAGTGTTTTTACTTTGTTCAAGTACTGAACCATGCCTGACTCTTTGGCGATGTAAAAGCCGTTAACTTGATTGGCCACAAGTCTTGAGTCAACATTTGCTTGCAAGTTCTTTACGGGGCGGGGATGCACGCTATTTGTTTGATGAGAAAAATTCCCTTGAAGCTTTTGCAGGTATATATATCTCGTGTTAAGAGTTGGGGTGTTGGCTTGAACCAGCCTGAGGGGCGGGGAGCTGGTGGAGTGGCGTGGAGTGAGAGGCGGGATCCTTAACGTTGATTCCCACAAGTCTTGATCAAGGTTTTTGGCATAGTTCCTTTAGTACACCATGAGAGGTGGTCAGCAGATACCGGATACCGCTATTATTGCTGGAGCGCAGACGAGAGCGTGGCTTCCATTATTATAGCCTCAATCAAAACCCATGCAAATGTTAATATCTGCCCGCGAGGGGGGGGCGATCCGAATTTGAGTGGGGTGTGGGTGTGGGGGGGGACGGGGGCGGGGGGTGGCGGTGAGGGCGGGGTAGTCCTCTCCAAATACAATAAGTAAAGCCTGTCTATGCAGGACGCAGCGCGTTCGGTGAACAACGTCCACCCGAGCTCCGGTAGTACTTTATCCGTACTCTTCTACTTACTGCTAAGGGCGGGGGGTTAACCTATATGGAGAATACCACAAGCTTGTGAATAATAACACTTGTATTGATTATTATGTTAAAGGGCTAAAAACCATCTTGGAATTAGCCAATATTATGAAGATCTGGAATATTTGGTTTGTTTATCTCGAATGCTTAATTTATCGTTGATTGCTTGTTTATAGTTATATCAATTCATACTTAATACGTGTTTTTTGTATGTGACCTCATTCAATGGATCTAGTGTACCGACCAAGTAACTAGATTACGTGATGGCTCTCCATAAGTGATTTATCTATTAGACGCACTTGGATCACAAACAAATGACCTATATTTGCCTTAAGATTATAGACTTAGTTGGACGCAGCATGGGGGGGGGGGGGGGGTTGGTGACCTTAGGATCAACGAGTACGTTCTTAATCAATTGGTAAAGACTTGGCCAGTGGAATACTAGTATATAAATTGCCATTAAGCAGTAAGTAGGCAAAGTCTCTATGAGCTAGGGTTTAACAAGATCACCATTACTTTAACCCCTAAGATAGATTATAATCAGTAAATAGGATGCTTTATGCGGATACGTTTAATTGTGACAGAATTCCATGTGTCTAGGTCCTAGAAAGAAGTACCGCCTAAGTCTTGACAATGATATGTCGCCTCGAGATAAGCATTCATTGCACTAAATAAACAAACGACAACTTTTAATGGATAATCATGGTTAATACAGTTTTTCTTTAAAATATGGCTAAGGCACTAGCTCATTCTATCTTTTGTACCTTCTGCTTGGCGTGAATTGATATTAAGTTTACCACAAAATATGTGCCACAGGTTCTCAGGCTCGAAAACTCCCCTATTAACTGTTTAGAATTAGGATTAACATAGGTTTAACATAGAATAGAATTAACATAGTTTAAATTAACTTAGTTTAGTTAACCAAAATATTGATAAAATAAAAGATTAGTCGGCAAAATAACGAAACTCCATTTGATCGGGTATAGTGCCCGTTAAAGTGTTGTTTTAGGTAAAGTCAGCAAAATATAAATTGAAAACTTGAATACTCATAAATAACATCTACATGACAGCACAATTAAGTTTTTAGCGCCGCTGCCGGGGAGTGAAATTTTAATCTTGACTTTTATTTAATATTTTGGTTTTTAACATTAGATTAACTTAACCCTTAGGATGTGTAATGTAGAATAGTTTATAATTCTGTATTATTGTTTGCTTGATTATTGTTTGTGTAATACGACGTATTTAGTTTACTGAATACAACGTATAAGCTATTTGACAGTTTTCTTCCCTAGCAAATCCATCACAGGTAAAAAATGGAAGACCCCAACATTACCATGGAAGAGTATATCAGGCTTGAGGAAGAAAAAGCTCATAGGCATGGTAAGGTATATAACTGGAAAACTACTACGTATGGTAGAATCTAGGATGACGATGAAGTTCACAACCTCAGATCCGTTGAAACCGAATTCCCAGCTATAGTCTTTGATGACACGTTTACGTCTCAGGCAGCACTCTCGTGTGAACCGAAGGTAAGTCCTCTCTATAACAATGAAATTAACTTTAGAATATCGTTTGACGAATCTGATGATGAAGATTACACGGTAATTTTCGATAAAAACTCATTTTCTTATAAAATAATTTTTGTCGACGATTTGAAAACAGATTTGGAAAATGATAATGATAAAGTTAATATGTCCTTTGTTCCACACTAGCCCTACTGTTAAGTTATTTGACGATTTAGACTACCTTAAGATTGAGGTACTATTCATATTTCCAGCCATTGTTTACAATGATAGTCTAACATTTAAATCAGATTTCTTAACTGAACGCTGAGCGTAGATAGTGTGGGGGGGGGATGACCGCAAAAGGTGGGGGAAGCGATGGGGGGGGGGGGGTGGGTGGAATTTAATTTGAAAGATGAAACATCATTGTTCAAATATGATGAAGAGGAACAAAACGTTTTATACTTTAATGATCTATTTCTTTTTAACGTAATTTATCCTGATGATTCAAAATGAATAAGGACAATGATGATAAGCCTTGGGGGGATGTATCTGTCATACCGTTACCTGATGAGATAAATACCGATGCTAGTGCCTATTCACAAAGGTCAAATAAGCTTTTGATTACAAGTCATGATACATCAATAAAAATTTTCAAAACTGAAATCTAGTTATCATAGCAATTGCGTCTACAACCGTATGTTCAGACTCTCTCCGGTCGTATCATAGACTTGATCGACATCATGATAATAAACTGAACGGACTAGCCTTACAATTCGTTCATGTATGAGAGAAACTTATCTAGCATTCGTTTATCTCCGCGTACTAGCACTTCTTGATGTCATAACTATCTGCATCAACTTCAACGTCCATTTCATTTCAGCATTATTCCGATATTTCCGAACTGACAGGGGAGCGGTGGGGGGGGGGAGGGGGGTGGGGGGAGCGACGGGTTGGGTTGATTTGTTATTATACCCAACGTTGATCTTATATTTAAATAATAAGGTAATTTAAGCAAGGACGTCGTTATGCTTGGACAGTCCAGATGTACGGTTTCATTCTCTGTACTTATATCGTATCACAACTTTGCGAGAACAATTAGGCGCTACTAACGCAACTTTTCCATAGGATATAACGGATTAACACGCATGTATTAGTAAACACCTATATCGCGTATCCACCAGTTTATCAACTTGAGTTCCCACACTAAGTCAACAATACACGATTAGTCGTTGCTGCGAGACTATGACACCTACCACTAGAAACCCACCCCCGCGTATTGAACAAATCCTGATACGGCGTATCGAGTTTAGGTATAAAAGCCTAACTAATACGCCATTGTAAGATTCGGGGATCAAATTCTTTCTCATTTTGTTCTATATCATTTGTACTAATCACAAGGTAGCATATTAGATCCCCACCACTTTTTACTTTTTGATTTGATTTTAGAATTAGGGGTTCAAGATTTAGGAATAATGATTTGGGGATTGCGTAAGCTTTAGCACACTATGCCAACTTTTGTATCCAATACTTTATAGAGTGGTGTGATTTGAGTTTGGGTCAAACGGGTAGAATTGGGAATCCCTTTTTAGTTTTTAGCTGTAGAATCAATACGGCGTATCCACTAAAATAGATACGGCGTATTGACTAAAATTTACCCAGTTTTTAAAAAAATCCAATACGACGTATTCAGTACCTTGAATACGGTGTATAGACCTATTGATAACCCTGCATTACAAAACCTCATACACCGTATTGATTTATCTTTATACGGCGTATTAACTACATATCTCCCAATACTCCATATTTATTCCCTATTGTTGATCCCAATGAATAGATCTTTAACTCCTTAGCTTGTAAGGTTTAGTACCCTTGGATAAATCCAAAAATACTAAGAATGAAACTTTGATTTGAATGATATAAGCTATGCAGAATCTAGCTTATACCACTAAAGTATCCATCCAATCAATAGTGAATTATTATTGACACAAACATATAACACAACATGCTTCAATATATTAATACTATCACTCTAACTTAGTGATAGGGTTTACAACCTTAATTCTATGGAAAACTGCTATTGAGATATTGAAAACTGATGATTACTTTCTATACCCTAGGACATCCTTTTATACACCAAGGAATCCTACAAGGTTTACAATACCTTCCTAACATATCATAATCTTTTCTATAATTACACACAATCTCCTACTCAAATAAGTTATACATATCTTTTACAAATATGAACTTTAATACTTATCTTCGTAAGTTTCTGTTTTCCCACTCAAACTTTTATCTCTTCTCTGTCTTTACCTCATGACAGTAGAAAGTCTGTCAAAACAGTTGTAAGTCAGCAACATTGTATATTTATAACAACCGCACAACTGAAGCATAGTAGTAAGTAAGTAACCAGCAGTACTAAATTTTTACGGCTAATAGTTGTAACTTTACCAGCAGTAACTAAGTTACACAATAGTACTAAGTTACACAATAACAATATAAATTTTAAGTAACTTTTACCCATCAGCAGATGAATAACTTAAGTCTTGTAACTCTGGAGCAGTCTTAACTTCTACTAGAGTAGTAGTAACTATCATACTAACAGTATAAATATTATACTAACATAGTAAACTAGCAGTGCAGTAACATTACACTACGAGTAACTACTACTTAGTATAATTTCCATTATGTACTCGAGCAGTAGTAACCTTAAGTGTCTTTGAAGTATTTTAAATCCCAACAATCCTCCCCTAAACTTGATGTTCAGCTTCTGAATCTTTAAGTTTCTTTATCAATAATTCTTCATCATACTCAGGAAGGATGCCATTCAACCTTTCATTATCTTTTTGGCTGCTTTATCCAAAAGCTTTAGCAGCTGATACACATCTCAATTTGAGATCATTTTGACAAGTTTCTGTGATTTACGACATAATGGATGATGGTATAGATATGGTATGAGGGGATATCTCTTTTCAACCAACATAAAAATGTGGAGATTATCAAACCTTACAAAGTGAACTCCTGATGAATCAATCAACTTCCAAATAGTCACCCTGTATCCTTGTAGATTCTCCATACATCACTCCTTTATATCTGGTTCAAACAATGACTTTCAAATCCCCGATAAAACTCTTTCAAATCATTTTTCAGGCCTTATATCACTATACTTATGTGCATTTGCATTCTTCTAAAGAGACTCCAAGACTCTTAACTCGTTGGTACTATTCTTGTAGCATCCTATCATTGAAAGAGTATCTCTTGGAACTCATCTACTCTTATCAACTGATAATGTACCATGCAACCCTTTATGATAGCATGTATTCAATAATCCACTGGTATTATTGGTAGCAAGTGGTATAGCATCAATTGCTATATCTTCATCCTTTTTAATCACCAAATGCTTCATTAACTCCCCTTTATCATCTTTACTAACTTCCTTCAAGTTTTTTTTTTCATCTGACTCGTTGTCTATCCTCCATTCTTTGTTATTCTTATAAGGATACTTGTTGAGTTGCTCTTTCCTGGTCTTTCCTTCTAGTATCTTCCTTATGCTGCCTTTAGACAGTCCTCCTCACATACCTCTACCTTCTTTTCTTATACATTTCCTTTAACCTCTCAGAACTATAGCCATAAAGGTATTTACCCTCATTCATTTCCTTTTCAACACTTTTGAATTTCATCAAAGATGTCTTCCCTTCGGCTGTTTGGATGTGTATCCACCCAGTGCTTAAGATAGGTAGACCATTTAAGTTCACTTTTATGTCTTAGTAGGAAAGGTCTGTTTAACTTTTTCTTGTGCCATCTGAGTGCAGCAAAATGTTCTTCTTCTTTCTCCATAGTTCCCATAAATAGTTTCTTTTATCTCATCTGCAACTCCTCTCTTCTTTTTGATTGAGTCTTATCTGCCAAGCATCTATTCAGCCACCATGCATAGCTTTGTGTAATTTTCACCATGACTCAATCATTATGTCTGTAGCTTCTACATTCTTGTTTCTAGCTAGCTTTTCTCTCTGATTAATTTAGAATCCAACTTAGCTTGATATCTCTTGCAATTTGTACAGTCAAGTAGCAATTTGATATTTCCTTTATATAAAGGAACTTCAGGCTACATCAAATACCTTTTCACTTATAAATCCTGTTATAAATTGAAGATGTGGCCTCTGTGAACTTTGAATTCACTTGGCAACATGTACTACTAACCTTGTATGTCTTGGGTCTTATAGTTGAGTTGTGGTTGTGTTGTAAGGCAGGGCAGTGGTAGACAACTTTAGGCTTAGCGTGCTTGATTTCAAAGAAGTGTTTGAGCCAAAGTTAATTCATCAATCTTAGCAGCAGTAACTCCTCCTATATCAGCAGTAGAAACTTGAATTGTAGGACACAAGCACAATCTCACACTAGGCATAGTAACTGCTTCACCAACAGTACTATCATCAAGCTTTGTACTCTGCTTATCTTTCTCACTAGTAGTAACATCCACAAACACCTCATCATCATCCAAAACTCCAGTATCAAACATCAGAACATTAAGTCTTCATCCTGCCTTTCTTGAGTTTCATTAACTAGAGTTACCTCAACATCTGCATCAATATCTTTAATTCTCCTCCCCTGTTTGGATGCATCCTCCTGAGCACCCAAACTATCATTAGAGGATTCAATTCTTCTAGCTGCACCAACTTTCTTTAATCTTTTAAGCCCTGTGGTCCTGAACATTCTCCTCTTTTCAAGCTTATCAACCCTCTTCTTGAGACTAGCAATCTCAATAGCTTGATCAGATTTAGCCTTTTCCAAGTCAAGAACCTGTTTTTGCAATTGGGTACATAAAACCATCAAATCATTAAGTTGCATGCTATCCTCACCACTGGGTAGTGGATCATTGGAAGGTGTGGGTACACTTTCCTCATGCTCTGTCTCATCATGAGCAACTTCTGCTTCCTTCCTCTGTTTCCTCTTGGACTTTTGTTTCTGCTTGGGTTGAGAGGATGTAGATGGTTGATCAACAATGGGTATTTGATTGGAATCAGTTGGATGGTCTGAATCCTCACCCACTTCTTCAGAAGCTTGAACCATCATAGTATCAAATAAAGGTGTTATTCTCCTAGAGAAATCCTTTCCTGCTCTCTTCATGTTAGCAAAAATTTTCTTTGTGTGGGAGGGATTAACATAAATCTTCTTGTGATGTGACATGTCTCCAAGCTGTTGATTGATGAAAACTTGTAGAAATCTTGGATACAGCAGAAATTTAACCCCTCCATCTAAGTGTTTTACCATAGCATCAAAAATGTACTTAGACAGATTGAATTTTTGGTTTGTTGCTAAGCATATGATCAAAGAAGCCATCGTACTACTGAATTCATTCCATGAAGTGGATTTGGCACTAAGGCTTTGTGTAATGGTATGAATTAAAAACTTTCATTGCGGAGAAAAGAAAGCTTTATAAAATGTAAGCTTTTGAGAAGGTTTTTCATACCCCATATTTGCTAGTTCTTTAAAAATTGTAGTAGTTGGCAAACAATCAGTACCTTCTGCATCTTCTAAGTGAAGATCACTTCTAATGCTTGACTCCGTGATGATCATCTTCTTTTTATCAATTAAGGCTTGTAACTGACGTACTCCATTAACCATCTTGACATTTGCTGTTGCCCAAAACTGTTGAATACAAGATGTGTAGATGATTGAATTGACTGTTAAAGCATAATGAACAGAACTTGCTTTCAGGAAATCAATTATCTCTGCAAACCCATCACTTTCTACAGGTTTTTCTAAGAACGCGACCACATTGTGCGTTTTAGCAAACTTAGGGCTCGACATAATGATGATTTTGATGATCAAAGATGAAAATTGAATTAGGGTTTATGGTTAGAGAGTGTTTGAATGATTGAAATCGAATAAAGAATTAAATGAAACCCTGAATCGAAGTATTTATAAAATCACCCTCAGCAGCAGGAACTTGAACTGGCAACACTAATTGATGCCTAGCAGCATTAACTTAAATCGGCAGTAGTATGTTAAACCTGGCAGCATAAACAAATACGGGCATCATTAATTTAAGCCTAACATCATTAACTTAAGCTTAGCAACATTAAGTTGACGCTGAGCAGCATTAATTTAATACACCAGTAATTACCCAAATTTCATTCCAAAAAGTAATTTTCATCATCAAATTTGATTCTCACAAGCTCTCTTTCTGTTTTTATTCACACATCTCTCTTTCTATTTTTAAGCTCACTTAATCTCTCATTTCTTTTGGCTCACCAAAACACTCTTTCTATTTTTATATCACAAATCTCTCTATTCTTTTGAGCTCACTAATGCAGACAGTTTTGTACAATGTGTCATCAATTCCATAAGTTAAATACTGTCCTCCCCACTTCCAAATGTGTTAACTTTTGAGAGAGGTAGATCATTAGACTATTTAGATGTAGTCTCAAACCTAGTTTGAGCATCTACATCCCCCAATATGGTATCTTGGCACTTGGGACCACTACCTGAACCAATTCCCTAAGAACTTGGCTCATTCAGTGTTGCCATAGATTGGGTCTTAATTTATGTTACCACTGTCCTGCTCTGCTTCTAAGCTAGAAGCAGTAGTGGCAGCCCTTTTCATTCTGTCACCCAACTGCTTATGGACAGCCTCATCACCAACCTTTTTTAGGGGGACCACAAGACTGAGGTATCTTTGTGGCCCGAACTCTTTTGATTTGCCTAGGTGTTTGACACATCACACACTTGTGCTTGATATTACATGTCTTTTCATTAATTTTTGACTGCATATTGACAACATAATCCTCCCCTCAATTCAATACCAGAAACTCAATATGCTTATCCTACAAATGTTAGTCTAAAACCAAAAAGACACACTCCAAAGTCTTTTCTTATTTAGCAATTCTAATTATGACTAACTGTTTTAACCAACAGTCTTAAGTATAACTAGCAGTACTAATTATACTTAGCAGTATTAACATTTACCTTAGCAGTTTTAACTTTGTCTTCAATAATTATACAACAACATGCCTCTATTCATCACAAGCACACTAGAAAAAACTAGATAGACATGTGAGAATTCATGAGGATCCATATTTATGCATAATCCATGATTAAAAGTTAAGAACTGTTAAGCCTTAGAGATCGAGTAATCTAATGCTAGCAATTAGAAAGTTAAACCTGCTAGCATCAAAGGCTTTTGTGAGAAGATCGACAACATTTTGGTCTGTGTGAATCTTGATCACTTGTATCAATTTCTTCTCATAAGAATCTCTGATGAAATGGTGCCTTATCTCTATGTGCTTGGTTTTGGAGTGAAACACTGGATTCTTCACAATACAGATTATACTTTCATTATCAATGTAGATTTTGGTGTTCATGAAATTGAATCCATAGTCAAGCATATGATTTTGGATCCATAACACCTGTCCACAGCAGTTAGTAGTAGCAACATATTCTGCTTTAGTTGTTGAGTTGGCTACTATAGTCCGCTTTTTACATTTCCATGAAATCAATCTCTTGCCAAGAAATTAACAACCTTCTGTTGTGGATTTCCTGTCAAGACTAGCTCCAACATAGTCACTATCAGAAAAAGCTTCCAAGTCAAATGGTGAATCTCTAGGATACCAAAGGCCCAATTTAGGTTAACCTTTTAAGTATCTAAAGATCCTCTTTACAGCATTAAGGTGTGAAGTCTTTGGAGTAACTTGGAACCTTGCACAAGCGCAAACAACAAACATTATGTCTGGTCTAGAAGCTGTTAAGTACATCAATGATCTAATCATTGATCTATATAAGTGAACATCCACATCCTCAGCTTCTTCATCTTTTATCAATGCCTTGTTTATATCCATCGAAGTGCTTGCTGTCTTTATTAAGGCAAAATCAAACTTTTTCAAAATCTCAGCCACATATTTATCTTGGCTAATAAAGATCCCATCACTCTTCTGTTTAACCTGAAGTCCTAAAAAGAAATAAAGTTCTACCATAGAACTCATTTGGAACTTATCATGCATCAGTGTTTCAAATTCATTAATCATCTGTTTCTTGGTTGATCTAAAGATGATATCATCAACATAAACCTATACTAGCACGATATCATCTTTATGCCTTTTAATGAACAAAGTTTTATCAATTTGACCCTTATGAAAACCATTTTCCAACAGATAAGTTGACAATGTCTCATATCATGCTCTTGGGGCCTGATGTAGTCCATAGAGAGCCTTTTCTACCTTGTAGACTTTATCTGGAAACTTTGTCAGGAACCTGTGGATCTTCAAAAACCATGAGTTGGCAAACATACACCGTTCTCTTCAAGAGTACCAAAATAAAAAGGCACTCTTCACATCCATCTGGTACACAATAAACCCCATAAATGATGCATAGGGCAAAAATAACATGATTGCTTCTATCCTAGCAACAGGATCAAAAACATCATCATAATAAATTCCTTATTCTTGGGTGTAACCTTGTGCAACCAGTCTTGCCTTGTTTCTAACTACTAAACCCTCTCATCATACTTTCTTGTTTTCTATAGACCCATTTAGGTCCCAATGGCAATTCTGCCTTGGGTAAAATCAACCAATCTCCAAACCTTCTGCAAACTAAACTATAGCAACTCATCTTGCATTGCCTCTATCCAGATTGGATCTGTCAAAGCTTGTGTCACCTTCTTGGGTTCTATTTGTGAGAGAAAACAGGCAAATAAGCAGTTTTGATAATCTTTGTGATTTGTTCTCCTCTGCTTTTTGATGTAACTGACCATAGAAAGTTCTTCAGAGATCTTGGTCATCCTCCTTGTTTGAGTAGCTGAATTTATGTCTCTAATGAATCAGTCCCTTTAAGGATGAATCTTGTGAATTCTGGTTGTGAGAATAGGACTAACATTTATGGTGGTTTCCAAGTTGTTAAGGTCAGCCTCTGCACCCACATCATCATCATCATCATATGCACCACTAAAGATACCAGTATTTAGAAGATCAACAGTGTCCTCCATATCAGGCATAAGAGGGTCAGAAGGAAGATCATCAGCATTAGTAAAACTTTGCCCAGCAGTACTAACAGATGGACTAACAGTACTATCTTTGTTAGTGCTGTTAGCATAACCTTTCTTCTGTTGAACAAGCAAATTATCCAATGTAACTCTAACACAAAAATAATTGCACATTCTGTCATCTACTTATTTGAAGCTCCTTCATACCTCTCTAGACCATTTCATTCAACTTCATTTTGCTGGTTCTTAACTTAGTACATTTTTACCACATCATCAGCAAACTGCATCCTTTGAGCTCAGTGGACTATCTTAAATAAATGGTAGCATTATATATCTTGTTGAGTAGGTTATGAGCATCAACATATATCCTTGATACATGCATTGCTTAAGAGTTTTTGATTACCCTGCAGTAACTGGCTCATAATTTTTAAAGAGTTCGTAGTTAAAATCAATATCAAAAAAGCCAATCTGTCCAACCCCTGCAACTTGGGTTTTGTTTTCAAGAAAGGTATGTGCAGTGTTCCTCTACCTTCCTATTTCAGTGTTAAATACCGCGAAAAGCTTTGCTATTTATAGAGTACCCAACAAAGTAAACGTTTAAGTCCCTTTCCGGCTTAAATGATTAACGTTAAATGAAACATTTTTGCACTTTACTTTTATAGTAATGAAATGATTGAAATGATATACGACGTGGCCTACAACTTTGTAAAATACATGATATAATTTCAAATAATGAATTATAGCAATAAATCAAGGCAACGAGAAACAGGAAACGTAAGAGGTGAGTTATTTTGCATACTAGTTTCTTTCTACATACAAATGAACTAATCTAGATCATCCATTTTATTAGATTAAAAAGACAAGATTTAAGATTAAAAAAACATGGAGGGATCAAAAGTGTAAATTTACTGAAACTCGCACTAACCACTCCCTCATTATTTGTAAAGTTGGCAAATATTGCCCAAATTGCAATTAAATGACTTTTTTGACATTTTATACGTTTTTTTTCACGTGTTTACGTTTTTTACATTTTACGATTTTATACGTTTTCGTCCGCTTTCGCATGTTTTCGCGCGTTTTCGCGCGTTTTTGCATGTTTTCGTCCGTTTTCCGGCATTTTTGTTCGTTTTTAGATGTTTCTCGCCTCAATAGAGTAGACTGGCACGGGTATTCTTACGTTTTTCAGACGATTTATTCCTTTTCTCCACCCGCAAATTTTCATATGTTTTCGCACTTTTTCGTTTGTCTTTACATTTTTTTCTTCTGTTTACGTCTGCTTTCGCACGTTTTCTTACGTTTTCACACGCTTTCGTCCGCATTCGTGCATTTTCGTCGGCTTTCGCGCGTTTACGCCGGCTTTCGCGGGTTCCGCCAACTTTCGCGCCTTTTCTCGCTTTCGCGCGCTTTCCCGTTTTGTGCGCTTTCATACATTTTCGTGCGTTTTCACAAGTGTTACTATTAGAGAATCACTATTAGTGTGTTTTACTGATTAATTTTTTATACATTTTGATACTGTGATGATTGTTGTGATAATATGAGAGATTAAGTTAGGTTCAACCGAACACAAGAGATATTCTACATATGAGTAATATCCCAGGTGATAAAGCAATATAATGTAACACTAATTATGGTATTCAACGTATAAGTAATATCACAAGTGATAAATTAATAAACGAACCAAAAGTATACATTATTCATGTCCCTTAACCATTAAACCCTATACCAAGAACCCTAAACCATAACCACTAGGTTTAATATCACAAGTGATATATGCATAAACTTTAAAATATATACAAAACATTAAACCCTAACCATTAAACCCTATACCCAAAACCCTAATCCCAAACCACTAGGTATAATATCACAAGTAATATATACATAAACTTTTAAACTATACCAAAAACTCTAAACCTCTAACCACTAAACCCTATACCAAAAACCTAAACCCCTAAACCCCCAACCACTAAGTATAATATCACAAGTAATGTATACATAAACTTTAAAATCTATACCAAAAATCCTAAACCCCTAACCACTAAACCATATACCAAAAACCCTAAACCCATAACCACTAAACTAGGGGTGGCAAATGGGTTGGTTTGGGTCATGGGTCAAATGAGTCATGGGTCAAATATGTCATGTTTTAAAAATGGGTCTAACGGGTCATGGGTCAAACGGTTTGGGTCAGGTCGACCCACTAAATTATGTTACTTTCATAAAATTTTGAACGTTTTATACGTTTCGTCAGTCTTTTTACGTTTTTATCGGGTTTTTCCGGTTGTTTACGTTTTCGTCCGATTTCTTACGTTTTCGTCCGATTTCTTACGTTTTCGTCCTTTTTTTTACGTTTCGTCCGATTTCTTAAGTTTCCGTTCGTTTTTACGTTTTCGGCCGTTTCTTACGTTTTTGTCAGATTTCTTACCTTTTCGTCTGTTTTTTACGTTTTTGTCTTTTTTTACATTTTCGTTCGATTTCTTACGTTTTCATCTGATTTCTTACATTTTCGTCTGATTTCTTAAGTTTTCGTCCGATTTATTATGTTTTCTTCTGTTTTTTACGTTTCCGTCAGATTTCTTACGTTTTCGTCCTATTTCTTAGGTTTTCGTCAGTTTTTTATGTTTTCGTTTGATTTCTTACGTTTCCGTTCGTTTTTTACGTTTTCGTTCGTTTTTTTACGTTTTCGTCAGATTTTTTATGTTTTCGTCTGTTTTTTTACGTTTTCGTCCGATTTCTTACCTTTTCGCCCATTTTTTACATTTTCGTAAGATTTCTTACGTTTTCGTCTTTTTCCTTTTCGTCTGATTTCTTACGATTTCGTCTGTTTTTTACGTTTCATCCGTTTTTTACGTTTTAATCATATTTCTTACTTTTTCGCCCGTTTCTTTACGTTTTCGTACGATTTATTAGGTTTTCGTCTGTTCTTTTAGGTTTTCGTTCGATTTCTTATGTTTTCGTTCGTTTTTTACGTTTTCGTCATATTTCTAACGTTTTCAACCTTTTTTTACGTTTTCGTTCGATTTCTTACGTTTTTGTCTGTTTTTTTTACGTTTTCCTCTGTTTTCGTTCGATTTTTTACGTTTTCGTCAGATTTCTTACATTTTCGTTCGCTTTCTTATGTTTTTGTCCGTTTTTAGGTCTTCCTCTGTTTTTTACGCTGTCGTCCGGTTTTTTACGTTTTTGTCAGATCTCTTACGTTTTCGTCCCTTTTTAACGTTTTCGTCCGATTTCTTACGTTTTCTTCCGTTTTTTACATTTACGTCCGTTTTCGTTCGTTTTTGTACGTTCTTGTCTGTTTTCTTACGTTTCCATCCATTTTCATTCGTTTTTTTACGTTTTTGTGTATATTTGAAAACGAATAAAGACGTATAAAACCTAAGAAAACAAAGATAAGGGTGAAAAAACAAAAGAAATCGGACAAAAACTTAAGAAATCGGACGAAAACGTAAAAAAACAGACGAAAACGTAAAGAATCGAACGAAAACGTAAAAAATAGACGAAAACGTAAAAAAAAAAGACAAAAATGTAAGAAATCTGAAGAAAACGTAAAAAACAGGCGAAAACGTAAAAAAACGAACGAAAACGTAAGAAATCGGACGAAAACGTAAAAAAATGGACGGAAACGTAATAAATCAGATGAAAACTTAAGAAATCGGACAAGAACGTAAGAAATCGTACGAAAACGTAAGAAATAGGAGGAAAACGTAAAAAACAGATGAAACGTAAAAAAACATACGAAAACGTAAGAAATCGGACGAGAACGTAATAAATCGGACGAAAACGTAAGAAATCGGACGAAAACGTAAAAAAAACATACGAAAACGTAAGAAATCTGACGAAAACGTAAAAAAATAGGCGAAAACTTAAAAAACGAATGGAGACGTAAGAAATCGGACGAAAACATAAAAACGGACAAAAACGTAAGAAAATTCGGACGATAACGTAAAAAAATGGACGAAAACGTAACAAATCTAACGAAAACTTAAGAAATCAGACGAAAACGTAAGAAATATGACGAAAATGTAAAGGACGGATGAAAACGTAAGAAATCAGACAAAAACGTAAAAAAATAGACGAAAACGTAATAAATCAGACGAAAACGTAAGAAATATGACGAAAACAAAAAAAACGTACGTAAACGTAAGAAATCAAATGAAAACGTAAAAAAACAGATGAAAACTAGGGGTGGCAATTCAGGTCGGGTTCGGGTTGGCGGGTTCGGGTTGATAGGTTGGTGGGTCAGAAAACCCCAACCCGAACCTGACCCATTTAAATAATCGGGTCAGCTATGTCAACCCTAACCTGTTTACACATAACCCGAACCTGACCTATTTAACCCGTATATATACTTGGGTTGGCGGGTTAAATAGGTTACATGGGTTGAATAGGTTAAATGGGTTTCAGGTTGACCCATTTAACCCGTTTTATATAGACAAGTTGGCACATTACACGGGTTAAATAGGTTAAACGGGTTTACGGGTCAACCCGTTTAACCCATTTAACACATATAATAAAATATAATTAATTTTTAATTTTAGAAAAAATATCTTAAACGGGTTGGCGGGTCGACTCGATTAATTTATTCTCAACCCAAACCTAACCTGTTTAATAAACGGGTCAGATGGGTCAACCCAAACCCAACCCAAAATCTATTAGACTCAACCCGAACCTGTTAATTTTCGTGTCGGTTTCAAGTTGGGTTTCGTGTCGGGTCAGAAATTGCCACCCCTAATGAAAACGTAAAAAAATGGACGAAAACGTAAGAAATATGACGAAAACGTAAAAAACAGACGAAAACGTAAGAAATCAGGCGAAAACGTAAGAAATCGGACGAAAACGTAAAAAAAAGACGAAAACGTAAGAAATCGAACGAAATGTAAAAAAACAGACGAAAAGGTAAAAAACAGACGAAAATGTAAGAAATCGGACAAAAACGTAAGAAAACAGACGAAAACGTAAAAACAGACGAAAACGTAAGAAATCTGACGAAAACGTAAAAAAACGAACGAAAACGTAAGAAATTTGACGAAAACGTAAAAAACAGACGAAAACGTTCAAAAAACGTATAAACGTAAAAAAAGTTATGATTAGGGTATATCACTTTTTAAGAAGTTATAACTAATTAGGTTAAAGTTTAACTAGGTCGACCCATTCGACCCATTCCTATGACCCATTGGACCCATTCATTTAATTTAAAAGTATGTTTAAAAGCCCATTAGACCCAAACTTCATTTAACTTAAAGAGCCAAATGACCAAAATATTTAAAAAATTACCCAATTAAACTCATTCTTTTATATTTGGGACAAGATTGACACCTCTACACTAAATCTTATACCAAAAACCCCTAAACCCCAACAACTATGTATAATATCACGATGATATATATATATATATATATCATAAACTTTTAAATTTATACCCTAAACCCTAACCCCCTAACCACTAAACCCTATACCAAAACCCCTAAACCCTTAACCACTAAACCCTATGCCAGTAACCCTAAACCCCCCTCCCCAACCACTAATCCCTATACCAAAAACTCTAAACCCCTAACCACTAAACCATGTACCAAAAACCCTAAACCCCTAACCACTAGGTATAATATCACAAGTGATATATACTTAAACTTTAAAATCTATACAAAAAACCCTAAACCCCTGACCACTACCCTATATCAAAAACCTAAACCTCAAACCACTATGTGTAATATCACAAGTGATATATACATAAACTTTAAAATCTATACCATAAACCCTAAACCTCTAACCACTAAACCCTATACCAAAACCTCTAACCACTAAACCCTATACCAATACCTTTATAAACTAAGACTCACCCGTAGCTTAACAGTTATTACCTCTGACATTGTAGTATCACCAATGTAAAATAAACTAGAATGTTACCAGCGCAAAGCAGCGATTTCGGGAGCATTAAAATTAAAATAGAAACTAAAAATTAATATAAATATATCAAAATGGATGTTGAATTAAAGAGCACAAAATTTTAGAAAATACGGTGAAATTAAATCATAAAAAAAATAAATAGATAAAATGATATTTCAATTTAAAAATAAAGATGATTTTTTAATTTAGAAGTGACACGTGTCACTTTAAGATGTGTTTCTTAAAATAAAATGGATGGTCAAGATTGCATATAACAAAAAGTTCTAACAAAAGGTTGTTACATAAAATGAGATAGATGTGTTTGTTGTTAAAAAGTGACATTTCCATAAAAAGAAATAAAAAAGTTTGAATTTTTAGACTTTTTAAATATGGAAGTGTCTCAAATGCTTTATAATGTAGTATAGATAATAATAAAATCTCATGTGATAAAGTAATATAATGTGACATTAGTCATGGTATTCCACATATAATTAATATCACATGTGATAAAGCAATATAATATGACACTAACTGTGGTTATTTTTAAAATTTTTAACATGTAATCAATGTTATTTATCACTTGTGATATTATACTATTAATATGATTAAAAGGGTTAAAACATAGTCTTATGAGAAAATAGCGTTTTAGTTTAATTTTCACAAATTATGTTTGATATATGGTTAGAATGGTAAAGATGTTTATTTTTTAATGTCAAACATGATAAATCATTTAATGTTTTACACAAATATTTATGCTCATTTCATGACATCATGTTGAGTGTTCAAACTTACGGATATGTTATATCACATGTGATACTTCAAGCGGGTTTGATTATAAAAAATAAAATTCTTCGTTATTCATCAACTTTTATAAATAAAGTGTTTTGATTTGAAGGTCCAAAAATTATGTGTGATAAATGGTTGGAAAGCAAGAATGTGTACTTTTCAATGCCAATAACGATGAATCAGTTGGAGTTTCATACAAATATTTATACCCGTTTTACGAAAGCATGTGAAGTGTTCTAACTTACAAGTTAGTGTAATATCACAAGTGATATATCAAACAAAATATTGCATCGAGAAAAAACAAAAAAAATACCAAAAAACATAAAAAAAATAATTGTCGAAAGTATATGAAAGTGCCCCTCTATTGAAAGATAATTAGATGCTCGTCACGATGGTGTAATTTATGTATCTTAACGTTTTACGGTTTTTGCGATATGCAATTTTTAAAAAATAGGGGTGAAAATGTGTTTTAATTAAAAAACACAAAGGTAAGAAGGGGGTGATGAATGTTTTTTAAGGTTTAATCTTGTTCATTAGATAAAATTAAATCTTAGATTAATTCTTACCATTAGATCAAACCCACATAAATTATGAGGATTTGTCCCTTGGTAAGTGAGGAGAAACTAGTATGCAAATGAACTTTTCTCTAAAGTATAAAGCTATTATATCCGTCTAATCTAATCTAATCTAATCTAACTAGTATGCAAACGTGGTCCCTACTTCAAGAAACCGCCAATACGTCGTATCCAACCTATTGGATACGCCGTATCAAACTGACTTCCAGACAGTATAAACAGAAAACTCAAAAACAAGTTTTGAGTGTGCTAATCATATTCTTGATACCTAAACCATAAAAGTCAATTTTCAGAGGAGAAAAAGAGCAGAAGATGTCTTGCAACGCATTCCAGTCCATAAAAGACAACGTGTAATTTCTTATACTTCTGTAATCGTTCAGTTTTTGGTATCATTTGTTAACTCGGTTAGTTTACCTTGGCTAACACAATTACTTTTGTATTAATTATGATGTTTGAAGGCTAATACCTTCGGGTATTAGCCATTATTATGAAGATATGAATGTTTGGTTTTTTTATATCTCGATTGCTTAATTTATCGTTGTATGCTTGTTTATGTTTATCAATATACTTGTTTACGTGCTTTTGTATGCGACCTATCATTCAACTGGATCTAGTGATATGGACCAAGTAATCTAGATGCCGGGATAGCTCTCCATATAGTGATTTATACATCTAGAATCATAGGATCACAAATATTGTCCTTCTAAAATCGTGCTAAGGATACGCTTCTGGCTTAACTAGTTAACGGAAATTGCCTTTGGTTTATTGAACATGTTGACTAGTAGGTGAATCTAGATAATTCAACAAATAATGTTCTGATTCCATTGGATAGTTGGACAAGTGGACTACTAGAGTATAAATTGCCATTAAGCAGTAAGTGGGTAAAGTCTCTATGAGCTAGGGTTTAACAAGATCACCATTGCTTTAATCCCTAAGATAGATTATAATCAGCAAATAAGGATGCTTTATGCGGATGCTTTAATTGTGACAGAATTAATGTGTCTAGGTCTTAGGATGAAGTCCCGCCTAAGTCTAAGAATGATATGCCTCTTCGAGATAAGTAATCATTGCACTGAATAAACAAACCAACTTCTAATCAGATTAATGATGGCTAATACAGTTTTCTATCATAAGGCTCGGCCGCTCTTTTATCTTCTGTTAATTTGCTCACGTGGGTTAAAGTATCTTGAATTGATTGTAGTCACCAAACAAATTCGTGCTAGTCTCTCAAGCTGAAACCCTCCTTTTACCTGTTAGAATTAGGATTAGAACTAACATAGGATTAACATAGGTTTGACTTAGATTAGAATTAACTTAGATTAGATAACCAAAATATAAATAAATTAAGAGATTTAACCTCGCTTCAAGTGTTCGACACCCTACTTACCACGAATCTACCACCGACCGGGTACACTGCCCGTTAAAGTGTTGTTTTTGGTTAAGTTGGCAAAATATAAATTTAAAACTTGAATCATAAAAATATACACTACACAACGACACATCAAGTTTTTGGCGCCGCTGCCGCGGAGTGAAAATTAATCTTGATTTTTATTTTTTATTTTGGTTTTTAACATTAGATCTAACCCTTAGGAGTAGTGTAAATTAGATTAGTGTATATTTTTGTATATTCTGTATATTTTGTATATTTGTTAGTTTAATTGATTGCTTGTATATTTGTGTGTTTAATTTAATTGTTTTGCTAATACACTGTTCTGGTTGATAACTCGATACAACGTATCCACTTCTATCAGATACGGCGTATCCAACTTTCTGTCCGATACAGCGTATTCATTCAACTGATTAACACGGCGTATCCACTTCCATTGGATACGGCGTATTGATCGTCTGTAACAGAAACAGAACCTTAGTTTTTATATTTGATTTACGTGCTAAAAAAATTTCTATCTTTCTTTAGAGCAAATCCTGCTGATATTTTTACCCTTGTTACAAGACATACTTATCAGAGCTAGTCAATTGAAGAAAGTTATGACAGACAAGGGAAAGAAGTCGAGTATGGAAACATTTACGCCTAATGACAAAGTAGATTACTATTCTGGGATTACAAGTATTACAGTTAACGGAAAAAATGCTTATGACCTGAAAGGAAAATTCTTGGATGATCTTCACAACAATGCTTTTAGTGGAACAAATGGGAAAGATGCAGTTGAACATATTGAATACTACCTAAAAATTGTTGACCCAATCAAATTACCCAATATAGATCATGATAAACTGAGAATTGTTGTTTTCCTAATCTCATTGGCTGGAGGTGCACAGAGATGGTTTGATAAAACCAAAGAATCAATTACTTGTTGGGTCGACTTAGCTGTTAAATTTTTTGGAAGATACTACCCACCTTCTCGCATCAAGGGAAATAACACTCCCGTAATAAAATGGGACTCAGCCAATCTAAGATTCAAAGGCTGGTTGGCTACAAAGTTCGTAAACTATAAAACGATTGATATATTCACCAAAGGAGCTTTGTGGGATTTCTGGAAAATGGGTGGTGATGAAATTGAGGTATCCGATGATGAATCTTCTGATCTTGAAGAATACTGGAGTAATAAGGAAGAAATTGCCAAAATCTTAAA